>ML387684.1:0-85057 GCA_005239525.1 Nicotiana knightiana | reverse complement strand
AATATGTACAAAGTGATGTTTTGCCTTTGATTCACTCTAATCTCGAAATTCCTGTGTATCCCTATGAATCTCAACATGTAGTTGTGTTTTAGGAGTCTATTTATAGGTTTAGGGTGAACCCTAACCGTGTAGGAGACTTCTATTTCAATTAGAAAA
Organism: Nicotiana knightiana; assembly: GCA_005239525.1. NCBI lineage: Eukaryota > Viridiplantae > Streptophyta > Magnoliopsida > Solanales > Solanaceae > Nicotiana > Nicotiana knightiana. Next base: position 84,901 of record ML387684.1, on the reverse strand, counting down.
CACTTAAACCCGTCAAAACTCGATTTCTGGCCGACTGGGGACCCTGGCGTTTGGACCCAAATGCCTGGCTAACGCCAGGTATGGTCAGGCTGTTTGGCTCTGTCGCCCGGCTATCGCCCGGGTGTCTCCTTTCGCGTATCTTTCGACGTATTTGCATCTCTTTAGCTCCGTTTCCATCTCCACTTCACCTACACATGAAATAAACTCCATTAAGCACATAACAAGTGTATTTTTATCATTAAAGCGCATAAAATGTAAGGTATATCACATGTTAAACTATGCAATTTAGTCTCGCATCAGTTAACTAATGCCCCAGCAACATTTATAGACTTGATGAATCGAGTGTTCAAGCCTTATTTGGATTCTTTTGTGATTATGTTTATTGATGACAGCTTGATATACTCCCACAGTCGGGAGGAGCATGAGCAGAACCTCAGGATAGTGCTCCAGACTCTGCGGGACAGTCAAATGTATGCTAAATTTTCGAAGTACGAGTTTTGGTTGGATTCAGTCGCTTTCTTGGGCCACGTCGTATCAGCAAAGGGTATTTAGGTAGATCCTAAGAAGATTGAGGCAGTAAAGGACTGGCCTAGACCCACTTCAGCCACGGAGATCAGGAGTTTTTTGGATCAGGTTCATCTTACATGGTATATTGTGATGCCTCTCGTGTTGGGCTCGGAGCAATACTGATGCAGGAAGGCAGGGTGATTGCATATGCGTCTCGTCAGTTGAAGGTTTATGAGAAGAATTACCATGTTCATGATTTAGAGTTGGCAGTCATTGTTCACGCGCTGAAGATTTGGAGGCACTATCTTTCTGGAGTGTCGTGTGAGGTTTTCACGGATCATCGCAGCCTTCAGTATTTGTTCAAGGAAAAGGATCTCAATTTGAGTTAGGGGAGATGGTTGGAGCTATTGAAATACTATGATATCACCATATTATATCATTCGGGGAAGGGCAATATGGTGGACGACGCATTGAGTAGGAAGGAAGTGCTTATAGGAAGCCTTGCGTTCATTCCAGTCGGTGAGAGACCGCTAGCTTTAGATGTTCATACTTTGGCCAATCAGTTTGTGAGGTTGGATATTTTAGAGCCCAGTCGTGTTCTAGCTTGCATAGTCGCTCGGTCTTCCTTGTTTGATCGTATCATAGATCGGCAATGTGATGACCCTTATTTGTTGGTCCTTAGGGACACAGTTCGGCACGGTGGTGCCAAGCAGGTTACTGTTGGAGATGATAGAATTTTGAGGATGCAGGGTCGCATGTGTGTGCCTAATGTTGATGGGCTTCATGATTTCATCCTTGAGGAGGCCCACAATTCTCGGTATTCTATTCACCCGGGCGCCGCCAAGATGTACTAGGACCTGCGGCAGCATTATTGGTGGAGAAGGATTAAAAAAGATATAGTTGCTTATGTAGCTCAGTGCCTGAATTGTCAGCAGGTGAAGTATGAGCATCAGAGACCCGGTGGTTCACTTCAGCAGATAGAGATTCCTGAGTGGAAGTGGGAGCGTACATTATGGACTTTGTTGTTGGACTCCCAAGGACTCAGAGGAAGTTCGACGCCATTTGGGTCATTGTGGATAGGCTAACTAAGTCAGCACACTTCATTCCTGTGGCAGTTACCTATTCTTCGGAGCGGTTGGTAGAGATTTATATTCGGGAGATCGTTCGTCTTCATGGTGTGCCCGTGTCTATCATTTCTGATCGAGGTACGTAGTTTACCTCATACTTCTGGAGGGCAGTACAACCTGAGTTGGGTATGCGGGTTGAGTCGAGCACAACATTTCATCCTCAGACAGACGGGCAGTCCGAGCGTCTATTCAAATCTTGGAGGATATGCTCCACGCTTGTGTTATAGACTTCGGAGGACCGTGGGATCAGTTCTTTCCCCTTGCAGAGTTCACCTACAACAACAACTACCAGTCGAGCATTCAGATGGCTCCCTATAAGGCATTATATGGTAGACGGTACAGGTCTCTAGATGGGTGGTTTGAGTTGGGGGAGGCTCGGTTGTTGGGTAATGATTTATTACATGAGACCTTGGACAAGGTCAAGATTATACAGAATCGACTTCGCACAACTCAGTCCACGCAAGAGTTATGCCGACCATAGAGTTCGTGATGTGGCATTCATGGTCGGGGAGAGAGTTTTGCTTCGGGTGTCACCCATGAAGGGTGTCATGAGATTTGGGAAGAAGCGCAAGTTGAGCCCTAGATATATCGGACCTTTTGAGATTCTCGAGAGAATATGAGAGGTGGATTATAGACTTGTGTTGCCTCCGGGGTTATCAGCAGTCTATCAAGTATTTCATGTGTCCATGCTCCGAAAGTATCATGGTAACCCGGCCCACGTGCTAGATTTCATCTCTGTCCAGTTGGACAAGGATTTGACTTATGAGGAGGAGCCGGTGGCTATTCTATCCCGACAGGTTCGTCAGTTGAGATCAAAGAGTTATCCTTCAGTTCGTGTGCAGTGGAGAGGTCAGCTTGTTGAGGCAGCTACTTGGGAGTCCGAGTCTGACATGCGGAGTAGATATCCCCACTTATTCACCAGTTCAAGTAATTTTCTATGTCCTTTCGAGAACGAACGATGGTTTTAGAGGTGGAGATTGTGATGACCCAAAGGGGTCATCTTATGTTTTAGAACTCAATTCTGCGCTCTTTAGCCTTAAAAGTCTCATTTTTAACCTCATCGATTTGCGTGCGCATTCCGTGAGTTGTTTAGCAATGGATCCCAAGCCCAATACTGCATTGATTGAAACTTCACCCTCTTCTTGGTCATGGGGCTCCGGTTCTTCCCCTATTCCTCCTGCCTCTTCAACAGTCACTTCTTCCATATTCTCCTCCCTTGCCATGGTAGTTGAAAAGTTGGGGTCGACGCAAAGGAGGTCGAAGGAAAGAGTGTACCCTGAAGTAAAACTGAAACAGATGGGGAGATGAAGAGAGTCGTACTCCTCCAATTACCTCCTATTGATGAATAACCAGAGTCACGAATAGAGCTTTCTTGAGAAACAGCCACTGTGGATCCCAACGCCGGAGAAACAGCCGCTCTTCGATCCGTGTCCATCTGTATAAGAAAATGCTCGACCGAATCGGAAAGCTACATTATTATTGTTTCAAGGAACCCCTGTCGCTCCTCCATCTGAGCCATATGAAGCTCAGCTTCCTCAGCTGTTGCCGGGGGAGGAAGTACGACCGGCGTCCGACTGCCGTCCGTCGTATTTTTGTTTTTATCCACCATCGTTAATGTGCTAAGAACAAGGCTCTGGATACCAATTGTAACGCTTGTTAAAAAGAAATAGAAAGAATTTAAGAAAAGATTATGATTTTTTTATTCAATTGACACCTTACAGTGAACAGAGAATATTTTTTTAAACTGGACAATGATAGTTGTTCCTAAAATAACAACCCAATTGAGGAGACAACACGTGTCCCTCTTCTTGAACCTTTCTTAAGCCTTCCCTCCTAAGGGTTAAAATGAAAAATAACTAAACTTAATGGTTTAAAGAACCCAACTCTTTTCTAATTACAAGATCCGTTGTTAACAAAATACTCCTAAGTCTTCTTCTTCAAGAGTGATGATCTCAGATTGTCAGAATATTGAAATCAAGATTAAGCTTAGTCATTCTTGTGGCTTGTAATTAAAGAAAGATAAAACCTCTGTTAATTACACTCCTACTATTCTTAAAGATAGGGATATGGTAAACTAAAGTATTGAAAGGTGTATAAACGGTAGAACTGTGAAATATTATGTTCTTATTGAATTTAAGTTACGTATACCGTAAGTATATAAAATATTTATAACAGCAGGCCACCTTTGCCTGTTGTAGTAGAGAAACTGCTTTATTTTTTAAATTATGATGATCTAACTTTTAAGTTTTTTTTTACAGTAGCGTGTATATAACTTAAACTCATTCTTATCGGAATAGTTAACTTTCCATTTTTGTTTAACTCGTTCGTTTTTAACATTTCTGCTAATTAAGATATTTAATTATGATAGACTCTTAAGATATGGACTAGCTTAATGTGTTTGTTAATACATACTTGTTATACTTTTCTTTGTTGCTCGTAAAGTATTATAGTATTAATAACCACTTCGACCCTATCCAGCTATGGACTCAAGTACACTGGTAAAGTATGTGTATATATTACTGGCCCACCTTTTTAAAAGATAAAGAAAGAAATCTAGTAGATTTTATCCATGGGTAGGCATCAGTCAATCCACAAAATTTATTTACGTGATAATCTGTTGATAATGGACGTAAAAAGGATAATAGCAGAGAAATGTAGAAAAGGCAAGTATACTGTCTCTTGCTAATGTAAAGGGGCAATTGGTATTGGATAATTGATAAGTTTTCACTCTTATTTTCTGAAATTCTTTTAAAGATTGAACTTCAAACAAAAAGGAGTTTAGATATTTTGCTCTGTGAATAAGAATTATATATAAACTTGTTAATTTGTCTGTGCTTTGCGGGATCCTCAAGATTGATTACATTATAATTTTATTGACATCCTCGTATTTTTCATTCAAATGATATCAAATATGTACAACATTCAATGAATTATCAAGGAAAAAATACTCTTACATATTTTCCAACTGTAACATTATCATTGTACCTTACTAACCTAATTAATTGGGATTTGTAGTTTTGTACTGCCCTTAGTAAAACCCTCCCTATCAACTACCAAGAAATTTTACACTGCAAATAAAAATTAAACGAAACTTTTAATTCTCTCTCTCTCTTTATATAGGATGCGTTATTGTATTTTATGATATAATATTAATTTAGAAATACTAAATATAAAAAGAAATCCACTAACGTGTTGACCAATGATGTACCTCAAAGACAAAACAAAATAAATACAACGAAGAATTTCTCCCCAATTATATACTCAAAACTCAAACAACTCATATAACAGTAGAAGACAAGTATACATTTTTCCCTCAAATTTTCAATTACAAAATTAAAATTCCTTTTCTCAAATCTTCCTTAAATAATACCCCAAACATGGCAAGCTCACGGATGCAAAAATTAATAGTCCAACCATAAAATGAAATAAAAATAGATTTTCATTTTTACTCATCACTTTACGCATATTAAGAGGAGACAATTTTTTTTGATCTTTGTAAAAGTCATAATAACAATTTGAAATTAAACAACGCTTGCATAAATGATAGATAGAGGTAGTGATGAAAGACGGAGAAGATCATGTGTGATAAATGGAAGGGTTATGACCGTCGAGACATCAACTTTCATATTATTACATATTGTAAGATCAAAACTAAATAATTGCAATGCATAATTACCTGTTAGCCAAATTCATAAGCTATGATATCTGCAAGAAGAAAAAATAAAGCAAAAGCAAAACGTAATTAACAAAAATTTAATTATCATTTTGTTGAAGTTTTGACCGAAGCTTAGAAGAATTCTTCACTAATGGTTATGTTCTTTGTGAGCACTATACGATGAGGTAAGTGGTACGGGAGAAATGAGATGAAAATTACTTTACTTACACCATTATTTTATAGTAATTATAATTTTTGCATCCCTGAGCTTTCATTTTATGGTTGGACTATTACATTCCTCTGCTCCCTTTGCTCACTTTCAATTGGCATGTATACTAAAAATAGATTTTCATTTTTACTCGTCACTTTACGCATATTAAGAGGAGACAAAAAAAAAAATTTCTTGTTATACCCAAAGAATTTATTACCCATTTCAAATCATTTTCTCAAATTCAATAAAATATGCATCAATTAATATGGGTATCATGGTAAATTATGCACTTCTTTTATTATTTTTTAAGGAACGTAAAAAGTTAAATGTGTCAACTAAAAGCGAACGAAAAGAGTACAATATATCATTTTTAAAAGCCATAACCTCTAGTTAAAGAGGCGTGAGTTATGGATGTGGATTTTCTAAAATAAGAGAAATGAGAAAATGTAAGGAAATTTTATTCCCAATATAGCTAACACTATAAAACATGCAAAGACGTAGCAAACACTTACTCAGTATTTCTTCTTCCAAGGAAAAAAAGGACTATATCCATGGACCATGGGTCAGACCTGGGAGAAATACATTTAACATTAATAAATCAAACATGTATAATTATTTTTTATCATCATGTTAAATGTTAAAGGTTAAATGCACCACAATTCGCTCTAAACTTAAAAAATATGTAAATAAACCATCGCCGACAAAAATAAATCCACTAAACTAATTATAATTAATCAAAATTCTTTGGTGAAAAAGTAAAGTAGCCTCGCGGTCAAAAAAATATTAGATAGAATTAGAGAAAAGATAAAAAGAGGGTGAAAGATTTGAAGTGTATTTCCATTCTTCACCTGTGAAGGAAGAAATTAAATAGCAAAGGATGATTTTAACTTTAAATGCTGGAAATTGAAAAGTCAGAAGTTTTGAATATAAAATTTGAAACGGTGCCCTTCTCATTATGAAACTGCAATTAATATGGGTCTTTCTCTTACCATGTAAATTAAGACTTGAATTTTATAATTATTAGTGAAGGGGCCTGACTTTTGATTTCTTAACGGAACAGGTGTAATTAGGAGTTTTAATGAAAGGGTATGACTTTGATTTTTAACTATTAATTAAAATAAGAGAAAACCTCAAAAAAAAGAGAAAAAAGATAAATATAATTCCTAGCATTTGAGACATGCCACATCTCCTTTCTCATTCTCACAATTTAGTAAAAGAAAATTCTAAAAGAATCTTACCCTCAATTAGTTTCTAAGCATCAGAAAAGGAAATTATATAGTCAAATTAAGAAATACTATATGTCCATATACATTACATGAAACATTCTAGATTTCAAGCACTTGAAAACATGCTCATCGATATCTTATAAAAGATATCAACTAAATTTTGATATAGCGATCAAAACGGTCCTCATCATATTTGTTGATTTATTTATTTTTATTTATTTCCTTTTTTTTTTTTTTTTTTTTTTTTTTTTTTTTTTTTTTTTTTTTTTTTTTTTTTTTTTTTTTTTTTTTTTTTTTTTTTTTTTTTTTTTTTTTTTTTTTTTTTTTTTTTTTTTTTTTTTTTTTTTTTTTTTTGTGTGTGCTAAGATTATGTTTGCGATTTGCCACCCATTGCAACAAACTGCTTTTATGCAAACATTTGATTTCCTACTTTGAACCCACCAAAGCAGTGGCAACATCTGAAGCAGACATTTTTTTTTATTTCTTTTGTGTATTTAGATGGATAACTAAACTAACATTTGTCCATGGCTCCAAAGAAACATAAGAAATCAAAATAAAAAGTAATCTGGTGCATAAAGTATCCGCATAAAGTATCTTGTATTTATGCAGTATTTGGGAAAGGATCGCACTTAAAGTGCGATGTAGCTAGCCAGAGGCGTATCTAGGATTTTAAGAGTATGGGTACACTATACTACCGTCTAGCTTGACTCCATCAAACTTTTGTCATGATAACAACTTATCGAACAAACCATGGTTAATACTTAATACTATTATCACAAGGAAATATTATTTAGTTTGCAATTGTTCTTAACAAATTTTATGCCTTAAAAATGATTAATAATAGCATCGTTATTTGAAGAAAACTCACTTCAAAAATCAAAGAAAAATTTGAAAGGAAAATATAAATGAGAGAAATGATAAAGAAATTAGTTAGAAGATGGTTGTTGTTCGTAAACAAATTGACATAGAAAGAGAGATAAGGAGGAGATGTGAATTTTAATTTTTTAGGAAAGAAAAAAGGGAGAAAAGAATAAGCATAAAGGGTGTGTTTGGTATAACGAAAAATATTTTCCAAGAAAATATTTTCTTGGAAAATATGTAGTAATCTTATTCATTTTCTGGTGTTTGGTACGCAAATTAAGGAAATAATTTCTCAAGAGTATTCATAAATAATTTAGATACAATAAACATGAATCTATAAACTTTCGAACCAACAATCTTCCGAACACACAAATTTCATAAGCTATCATACCGCTAAACTTTCGAAATCGCAAACTTTCGAATCCGTAAACTTTACAATTTCTAAACCCATAAACTTCCAAAAACATAAATCTCGGAACTCATGACTTTGGAATTTGTAAAATTTCGAACATGTAAACTGAAAGATGAAAAAACTAAAAATATATAAATAAATAAAAAAAATTCCTGGCAGTGGGGCGGAGGTGGGCCAGGAGGGTGTATGCAGAGAAACGAAAAAATAAAAATTTAAAATTACAAAAAAAACTTTTTTTTTGGCAGGGGTGGGGAGCAAGGGGGGAGGGAGTGGGGAGTGGGTTGTAAAGTGGGTGATGACAGAAAAAAAAATTGAAATTTAAAAAACAAAGCATTTTTGGAGAGAGGGGTGGGGATAGGTGGGTGAGTGTGGGGATGTGGGGTGAGTTGGTGAGCTTGGGGAAGGTTGAGAAGGAGTTTTGGAAAATATTTTTCCTTCTCTTAGGAAAATATTTTCGTCCAATTGGAGGAAAATGAGTTCATAAGGAAAATATTTTCCAAAATATTTAAGCCAACCAAATATGAAAAAATTGAAGAACATTTTCCGGAAAATGTTTACGGACCAAAGTGGCATCTTGTGCATGAGTTCACCCAGATTATTATACCAGAAAAATTACAATGCTATATGCAACTCTGGGAGGGGAGCATAGGTTCACGTAAACCCATACCCCTCACTGTAAATCCGCCCATGTAGCTAGCCTATATATCCTTACACAAGTATCAATGGCTGATTTCACGGGTGACGTCCTAGGTGATTCTTACATCGACAAAATACGGGAGAAATGTTGGGTATATAAGTAAACAAGCCTTAGACCCTAATGACACGTTTTAAAGCCGTGTGTGTCTAGACCCAAAGCGTCCAATATTACTAGTGGGTTAGGCTGTTACATATGATATCAGAGTCACTCCACGTGCAACCTTGAACGATGGTGAGGTAAACCTCACCGAGGACGCTGAGTCCTTAAAAGGGGTGTATGTGATACCCTAGGCGAATGCCACATCGACAAAACACAGGAGAGATATTGGGTAAATAAGTAAATAAGTCTTAGAACCTAGTGACGAGTTTTAAAGTTGTGCGAATTTAGGTCCAAAGCGAATAATATCATTAATGGGCTGGGCTGTTACATTTCGAATTTTTACATTCATATACACTATATGAAACTATATTACCCTCCCTACTCAAGTTTTATTATAATTACATTTTATATACCTAATTATCATTTATGTACATTTTAAGAGAATTAATGATAATAATTTGTGTTCTAAAATAACTCTAACGTATCTTTCACTTCCCCCACGTTTCTCTCTCCACATCCCACCTCCTCCCTCACTTATATTGCACTCACCCATGATTCCACCATTGACAACCATTAAAAAGCTTTGAAGCTTTGAATTCGAATTTGGGTTTTCAAAAAATATTATTTGTTTGAATTGGGTGTTGTTGCAAAGAATTGTGAGTTCTATCTACGCCTCTCTCTATCTCTCAATCCCTAATTTCAGTAATGTAAAGCAAAGGAAAAGAGAGCAGCAATTCCACCATTGACAACCATTAAAAAGCTTTGAAGCTTTGAATTTGAATTTGGGTTTTCAAAAATCATTATTTGTTTGGATTGGGTGTTGTTGTAAACAATTGGGAATATATATATATATTTAAGTTGTTTGATATTGTCGTTATATATAACTGAGTAGAAATCATGTATGAAAATTGTAGATAAGTTGTATAATATATAATTAGTTGTATAAAATTTATTTTTGCTATGTATAAATCAGATACAACATATACAAAATACATATAATTTTTGTGTAAAATCTGTATTTAAGTTGTATGTTATTGTAGTTATATTTAACTGGGTAGAAATGATGTGTGAAAGTTGTAGATAAATTGTATAATATATAATTAATTGTATGAAATTTATTTTTACTATGTATAAATCAGATACAAAATATACAAAAGACATATTATATAAATTTTGTATTTAAGTTGTATGTTATTATAATTGTATTTAACTGGATAGTGTACGAAAAAATTCCCATGAATAAATTGTGTGCATATAAACGATTCATAATATGTTAACAACATCTGAATATTCCATTACTACCCATTGACATGTTGGTACCCAACTGGAGATTTCTAACTTACAATAATTCTTTAATATTTCATTACTACCCATTGACATGTTCATTCCAGTTTATGATTTTTAAAGCTCAAAGTCCAAGAACTCATTATTTGTATCTCAGCTTCTATGTCCCATAATTTGACTTGTAGGATCTCATTTTCTGTTCATTATATGTAAAATAAACAAATCAAGTTTAAGACTCCAGATATGAGAAATCAAAAAGAAACTTGAAAGCGGGAGTGCTTGGCACCTACTCAACAGTGCACGTAAAAGCAAAACAAAGGGAAAAAAAGTAAAGCTGCCCGAGTAGTTGAAACCGGGTTAACAACGACTGAGAAATCTCTAGTACTTACTGATAATTTCGGGTATTACTTAAACTTCAAATCTGAATTTTCTAGTAGAATTCTTTTAATTTTGATTCGTGTGGTATAATAAATAATTTATTGTATATTGTGAGTAACAATTGACTTGGATACGAGGACAGCCATAAATAAAAAAATAAAAAAATCAGAGTTTCGTTACGGAATAAATTCATGACAAACTAGTCGATCGATATGGTCAGAGTTGTAATCCAAATAATTTTACTGTAACGTAAAGATTTAAATTTCTTAGTTGCATTCCTATAGAACTAGTATGAAGACATAGATGACCGAGGATGAGAAAACATATGAAAAAGAACATAAAGACTAGTATGGTCAGAAGATGATTTGTGAGAAAACATACGAGTGGAAACATAATAAAAGAGAGGAAGAGAAAAAAAAGGCAAAAAGTGTAACTACATCCCTTAATTGAAGGCACAAACAATGGATTGAGAGTCTTTTAAGGTGGATTGTATATATTTTGTAAACAAAATTTGTTTATGCGGGTAGTTAACTAATATGGACATTAAGAGTAGTAAAGTTTCAAATAGTGTGTAAGAATGAAAAAATCCCTTCGACTTTAACCCGTAACTTATAAGTGATACGGAGATATCAGTAGCTCCAAAGAAACATCACCACTCAAAAAATTAAAGCATTGTTGACTTACTTTACAAAAATGGAAGAAAGACACTCAAGAGTTAAGAGTGAATAGTACAACTATTGGTACATGTATCCTTGAACTCCTTAATATAAATCAGAAATCCCATGTGGTGTGGAGCCAAAGAAAAGGGGCGGTGGCACTTTACTACATAGTGATTGGAAATGATTGATATATAAAAACACAAGCGCAATAAGGTTAATTGAGCATAAAATTATGAATGTGATACTCTCCCATTACAATAAAGGTGAGGTTCATGAAATTGTTGGGACCCTTCATCTTTTTTTAAATTATTTTTCTGACAATGCTATATCTAGACATTGTGAGTATGGATTCACTAGAAGTCTCAATCAAATATTTTCTTTTAGTGTTGGTGGGATTGAGAAGAGGATTTCTTCTACATTTATCGCCAAAACCACCAACACAATATAGTGCATATGGATATTCCTCAGAACACTTGAGGGTTATCCTTTTGAAAAGATTTTAATTTAGCAATTTACTTTTACGTTGACAATTAGAGATAAGCAATTGCCTTATCATCAAATATTTGCAACACAGTCCTTCTAAATTGTTCCAAAAAACTTTCTATTTCGAGGTAAGATTGAGTAGTTGGTCTCGTAATTTGTTACATATGATATGATTGTAACGGTTAGAAATAGCTCGAGGAACCTCGAGCGTAATATATACAATTATCGAAGAGATTTTAGCTACATTTTAACCGATTAAAATGTGTGACCATCTTTAAACTGTTATTTACTCATGTCTTTAACAATAACATATAAAATCAGTTTGAAAATCAAGTTTAAGCCTTAGTATTCTAGTGGTTTATAAGTAAAATGAAGAAAATCATTCTTGGATACATCATCAAAGTCACTGTTAACTACTGCTCCTTTCCTTCTTATTTATGTGTCTTATATGACTCAGCAAGAAGTTTAATAAAAAATAAAATAAAAATTTGATATTAACATGTCATAACATTTATGTGATTAAATTTTTTTTTAACTTGTAAGCTTAAATATATCACAATATTTGTGTAGTTATAAAAGTTTTTCTTTAAAGATATATATTAAAATAAAAAGTTTAATTGTTTTCAAATATAAAATGTATCATTGTTCCTAAAACGGCCTTATGAGGAAATAATGATATATAAATTGGGAAGAAGAGAGTATACTTTTGAAAAGATTATATGAATATTTTAAAAATGTAAAGCCTAGTTTGATTTTTTTTTTCAATATCTCAATTGCGTCCTTTAATAATGTTGCCGAAATAAAGAAAATGCTTTGAAAAGAAACGGAAATAAAATTTAATTTCTTTATACACTTGCAAGACTAATGAATCATTTGAAGACTACAGTGCCGTTGGCCTCATGCTAGCTCTAGCTCGCTAAATTAGAACTCTTCCAACAAGGAAAAAAAACAACTAAACTATTAAGTAAAACCTGAGCTAATTCTAATTGAGTGTGTGATACATACCAATCAATAATACTCCTATTTTTCTACCTAATTTTGATTGTTATACACCACACATTCACGTTGGAGAGGTTCAATCCTTATAACAATTTCTTGGACTGGTACTGTTGATGAGGTATTGCCAACTATCTGAGGGTTTGCAATTGACCTTGTAGTAGAAGAATTACTACCATTAACAATTTTTTGACAAGTTTCAATAAGGCAATGCCTACAAGTAGGACAAGAAGAGTGGGAATTTAGCCATTTATCGATACACTTGACGTGGAACCCATGATTGCACTTAGGCAGAACCTTAATTTCCTCTCCAACTCCAAATTCTGACAAGCAAATTACACACTCGGAGTCAAGCCCTGGATGTTTCAATTCAGTAGTGTAGGTTATAACCGGGAATGTTTTGAGGGCTTTTTTCTTGATTCCTGTATTAGCTAGCTTTGATGCCGAAGGATTTCTATAGTTTGAAGATGAGTCTGACGCTGATACCAAACTGGAGCACCTTAATGCACACTTTATAATGGAATTCAAGGCAAGTGAACAAATCAAGGCACATACAAGTACTGACAAGACCATAATGACATTTGCATCAAATGTGTTCACGTGGCTGATTTGGGCTGCCGGAGGCGGCGCCACGGTAGCCTCGGGTTGGTATTGTTGTAATGTAGTTGGTATTAGAAGTAGTCTTCTTGAGTAGTGGAAGTTCTCAGTGAATTCTTGAATGAATAGAGTAGAAGTAGTTGCCATATAGAGCTTTTGGTTGGGAGTGTGTATTTGTGTTTTTCTTTGAAATGTTTCTTTGTTTGTTGTTGTTTAAAGTTCCTCCTTAGAGGAGTTCCTTATAAAGGAGAAATTTAAAGGGTGAATAGGTGTAAAGTGTAATCAAAGGATATGTTTTTTTAATTTTATTTAAGGAATATTTGAAACTTTTTCAAGCCATGTTTTAATTAATGGAGTAACTATGTTTACAAGCACTACAGCTTTTAAGAGTATGTTATAAACAAGTGGAGCCCGTGTAACTTTTTAGAAGTATATATCCACTATTCTTTGGAAAAGAGACATTGTTTTGACAAGGTTATTAAAGTAACAGTGAACATGCCATTCAAAAATTAAAAAACTACTAGTATTCAGTTGTTATTATTTACACCTTCACTGTACATATACACAACTAAATTTTCATTATAGATTTTAATCATTTTTGTTGCAACTTTTAGTTTGGTCATGGAACTTGTTCAAAAGTTGTGGTGGGCATAAAGAATTCCATGGTATATATGTATCAAGTTAAGAGCTATTGGGTACTTGGTTGGGAGCTTTTCTTGCCTCCTGTTTTGGTATAATTATTTATTTTTATCAAGAACAATATCATCTTTGGGATTAATATGTTGCACGTAGCAGTTAATATTGATTGTGCCTGTCATCATTTCATATTGATTGAGATTGTACTGATTATTAATATAGGAAAAGTGGTACCAAATGGTTGAAAAAAGTACTACTATTGGGTCTTGTAAATATAAATTTGTAAACCATATATTGGCTACTTTTTGATACGTGTGCTTCAGCTTTTCCTCTTTTTAAAAAAAAAATATAATCTGAGTGTTTTCATATCAATTTTAGATTCCTAGTGCATGACCAAATCTTCAGTTAGGCACTTAAGTTCCATAGTCTATTAAAGAGTTCAAGTTAATTGTTCGTGATTTTACCTGATCATCATATCAGTCCCATTTAGGATTAAAAAAAAAATTATTTTTTAGTTATTTTATGGCCACAGATATATGGATGTCCAATACACTACGACGTATTAGGATTATAACATTGTCAAATCAAATAAAATCAAGTGTAAAATAGCTCCTGTTTGCATGGTAGTAAAAACTTGAAATCATATCTTCCCTTTCAATATTTGTTACCTTTTCCACTAGCTCTTTTTGAAAGTAATCCTGTAGATTTCGTGCACTAAACCATATCTTTGCTTAAGCTTTTTAGTATTTAACTATTCCCCATTTGGTTGGAATTTTGGAGAGATTACTCTCTTGTTGGATCAAATGTTTGCTTCTTTCTACTTTGATTTTGATTGATACCTTTCATGTCTATCTTTAATATGATCTTTAGCCGTAAAGTAACAATTTAATGGACAAATCAATTTCCTTGTATACTATCATGAGCTTTGGTTTTGTTGAAGACAGACAGATCGAGGAAACTATGGCTTTCAACATCACATATAAGCTGCTTGTAATTATTAATTAATGAGAAAAGTAACGACAACATGTTATACAAAACTTGAAACAACAATATAAATTATATTTCCTTTTGTATCTTTTTTATTTCTCCTAGTGTACTTCCATTACTTGTCAAATTTTGTAAGTAATCATATAGATTCCTAGAACAACAAAATCTTAGTGTTTTAGCTGGTTCCCATTTAGTTGAGAGTACCTTTAATTTCTAGTTTTGAGTTGATTTCGAGATTAAGATAGAATACTTGACTGGCTAGTAATAAGCACCAACATTGGCTTTAGAGTAAATTGTTAGGATCGAAATAATGAGGTGTCATGTGGGAGCGAGTAAAGCAGATCTTGAATAACAATAAATCAGATAATAAAAGAGAAATATATTTAAAAAGATACAAAGATTTAACGTGATTCGGTTAATTGACCTACGTCCACAGCGGAGATGAGCAATCCACTATATAAAAGAGAGTACAAAATATCGGAAGAACAGCCTCACGAAGAGGCAAATACAAGTGACACACTAACACTTGTCTCGTAATGTTCTCTGATCCCCTAAACACGACTTTCAAACCCCATGAGAAGGAAGGATCTTCAATTTATAGAAGTTCAAACCTTTTCCTACAAGAAGAAGGACTAGCTAATATGGAAGATTCATAATTTTCTTCTACAAGAAGGAAAACTCAATTATGGTAAATATATTGTCCTTTCTTACAAGAAATAGGAAAATCAAATATGATAAGCAAATCAGGACAACCCCTAACAATATAATTCTCCCCCTTGGTCGAAATTTTGTAACAAAATAAATTTGATCCACCTTCTTCACATAGCATTCAACATGTCGCATCTCTAAATCTCTACCACAAAGTTTGTCTTAACGTGAGTAGTACTCCAGGCAAATTTCTCAAACAAAATCATGATTACCATCAAATAGGTTGCGGCTAGAACTAAACCCGCCAAAATGAGCATGTTTTGAACCTTGCTCTGATACCACTTCTTAGGACCGAAATAATCAGGTGTCATGCGGGAGCTAGTAAAGTAAACCTTGAATGACGATAAGTCCGACAAGAAAAGAGAAATATACCAAAAGAGACACAAATATTTAACGTGGTGCGGTCAATTGACCTACGTCCATGGGCTGAGACGAGCAATCCACTATAGTAAAAAAAGAGTACAAAATATCGAAAGAACAATCTCACAAAGAGGCAAACACAAATGACATACTAACACTTGTCCCGTAAAGTTCTCCCCTATAAACACGACTCTCAAACCACATATGGATACATTATAAATGCCACTAATGAGAAGGAAGGATCCTCAATTTATATAAATCAAAACCTTTTTCTCAAGAAAAAGAACTAGCCAATATGAAAAATTTATAATTTACTTCTACAAAAAGGAAAACTCAACCGTAATAGAGCATGAAATGATTGGGAAGAGGATTTGTTCTATATTTATCCCCAAAACCACCAACAAATTACACAATATAGTGTATGTGGATATTCCTTTGAACACTTGAGAGTTATCCTTTTGAAATGACTTTAATTTAGCACTTTACTTTTACCTTGACAACTAGAGATAGAAACTGCATTATCATCAAATATTTGTAGCATACGACAACAGTGCATCCAATATAGTTTTATAAGTAGATTTGAGGAGGATAGTGTGTATACAAATTCTATTTAGAGGAAGAACCAGGATTTGGTGGCTGCGGGGACATCATGACAAAATTTGATACTGCTCATAATGATTGGTGTGTGGGCCTATGCTAATATCTGACTATATTTTGAAGACATTTGTAAGTATATATGAAGTTTTTGTCAAAATTTTCTGGTGCCGGTTGTTGGATTATTATATACAGCTGAAGCAATCTCAGTATCAAAATCACATGTAATATAGACAACTAGTATAAAAGGAATTTCACGGGTTATCTCTTGAAGTGTGAACAAAGTTCCTCTATCACGTGAGCCTCCAATTCCAAAGCAACTCAATGAAATCTCCATCATCAGCATGATAAAGATTCGCGAACGTTCCACGGTCTTCTACTGTGTTACCCAAATAATATTCAAAAATAGTAATTCCGTGTGGGTGAAATTTTCTAGGAAAAGGGGATGAAAATTTCAGCCACCATTCTACTTCTAGGAGGAAAACCTTATGTATTAATAACACAAATTTTAAGGATTAAAACCCTTTCCCAAAACCTGTTGGGTTTTCTTTTCAACCAAAAAAATGATTTCTTTATTTCCTATTATTTAGGCACAGTAGGGACCACAAAATTTAATTAACAAGGCTTCTAATTATGAAATTAATTTATAACTTTCAAAATTAATATCCACCATAATTAATTATAATTATTTCACTAAAAATTCGTAATTGCACTCCTTATTCAATTTCGAAATTCATCCATTAAATTTTATTTAACTCCCCATGTTAAGATTCAGATACTAATTAAATTAAATTAATGATGATTTAATTTATTGATTATTTCTTTTTGCTTAACTTATTTCATGTGTAGGATACAAAATTCACCGGCCGGGTTTACACATGAAAATTTATAAGTTTCAAAAAGATGTATCATCAATCTCTAAACTGAGATATGGATTCCATCAACTAACTATTACTTCACAATTGTATATTATTATTGTCTAATTTACCAGGCATATTGACCCACAAAAGAATCTCGCCTTTTTAATAATCAAAACAATAATATTATACACAACTAATAGTAATTATATCAAGATTAAGAGTATAAGTATATTAATGGTTAGAGAGTTTATTTTATTAAGCAGTATAAAATACTTATCTCTACTTGGTCCGTTCAATACATACAAAATATACTGGTATAAGAAGTTGGAATTAAACCATTCCCATAATTAAGATAAATTAATTTAATCTTGTGCTACAATTATTCCTGATGGTTTGTCAAATTCCATCATTAGATTGTGAACTCAAACTTTGTACTTATAAGAACCGATGATTTAATCTTTCGTGTGTTAGTAAACTCTATACACTAAATCATCTATGTCACACCCCTTTTCTAACCCCCAAAAGAGATATTGTGTGGATTGTTGTGGGTTAAAAAGTTTTTTCAATTAAAGTGACAATTTTAAAATATGAATTATTTTACTGCTCAGAATCGCCACTTGGAATTGATTTTTGGGTGTTCCAAGTAATCTTTTATGTGAATCCCTAATCAAAGGAAGATTTGACTCTCCTTTTATTGGTCCGCGAAAATAAAGTTCGGGTAAGGAATTCTGTTGAGCGGGAAGAAGGTATAAGCATTCCCCGAGTCCCGTGATTCTAGCACGGTCACTTTATTGACTTTAAACTGTCTTTGAATTAACTTTAAATAATCTGCGCTTTATTTGATTTTTATGTTTGCCTACATCCACTTTTATTGTTGATGACTTTATTAACTTCAAACTAGGACGAGTATCCCCGACCCTAGTTTACACTAACCAAGACGAGTATCTGTGTTCCGACGATTCCAGGAGGTCCGTAGTAAAATATGGGACTTGGGCGTATGCCCGAAATTGAATTCCGAGGTCCCAAGCGTAGAAATCAATTTTTGAAAGAAATTACTTTGCTGAATTATTAATGAATAAAGAAAATAATTTATGTTTGAACCCATGTGTATCGGGCCCGTATTTTGGTTCCGGAGCCCGGTACAGATTCATTATAGTATTTAAATTCTATCTGTGGAATTTGATGAGAAACGGAGTTTATTTGATGTGATTCGGACGTCCGGTCGAGAAATAGTGAACTTAAAGTGTTCTTGAGAAAAAATGATGAGTTTTAGGTTTAATTCATAGTTTTACATGTTATCTTCATGATTTGATCGCACGAGAAAGTCCGTATGATGTTTAGACTTGCGTGCATGTTTGGTTTAGAGCCCCGAGGGCTCGGGTGAGTTTCGGATAGACCACGAGGTGCTTTACACTTAAAAATTTGCTGGTTTTTGCTATTTTCTGGTGCCCAGTCCTTTTCTTCTTCGTGTTCGCATTACCCCAGTCGCGGATGCATAGTGTAAATAGCTGGGGGGTCATTTTTTTGTTCTATGTGAACGCGTAGACCCTCACACGAAGCACTGGTAGTTAAAGCTTCGCGAACGCATGTTTTGCTACGCGAACGCAGAGGGTAACTGGTTCTGGGGGGAGCCTGGTTGTGCTATGCGAACGCGGCCCACCTTACGCGATGGCGAAGGCCACTGGCCCATTACCCTATGCGAACGCGGACAGGCCCACAGGAACGCGATGAAGACCTGCCCAGCTATATTAAAATAGTGTTAAAACGAACAGAACTCTTTTTCTTCCTATTTTTCGAACTACCAAGCCCTAAAGACGATTTTCTTCATCAAAGTTCATCCCCAAAGTGTTGGTAATCAAATCTAAACTCTACTCTTTCAATTACCCAATATTTTTCATCACTTTTAACCAAAAATCAAGAATTTTCATTGTAAAAATTGAGGATTTGGGTAGAACTAAAAAAATTTGTAAAAAATTGAATTTTTACCTCGAATTGAGGCCGGATTTCGAAACTAATTGCAAATTCGGGATCGAGGGTGAAAGGGTAAACGTAAATGGGTCCGAACCCCGAGTTTGGATCAAGCGAGCTTGGGTTTGGGTTTTAACTTTTTTTGAGAAAACTTAGGAAAAATTATAATTTTCAGTAAAGTTAGTTCCTTTAGCATTAATTAATGATGTTAAGTTAATTATGGTTAGATTCAAGTGTATTGGAAGTGAATTCAAAAGAAAAGCTATAATTGAGCAGTGAATGGCCTGCGAATTCGAGTAAGTGTTTGGTTTAACCTTGACTTGAGGGAATAGGAATCCCCAACTTAATTGATATGTGAATTTTCATGTGTGTGGTGTATATGTGAGGTGACGAGTATCTATTCACCACCAAATTATCTGTTAAACATTATCTCTTCCCCATTTCTAATTTATTTGATTCATGGATTAATTGTTATGCTCACTGATGTTTCTATGACTACTTGGCTTTGTTAACTTGTTGATAAGTCTTGGTTAAATTATTTTCGGGAAGTGTTGGTTGTTCCCTTGGTTTCATTGTGGTAAATAAAGGTTGAGCGGGTTAACATTATTTTACGAAATATGTATATTCCTGTTGTTTTCATTTTGAGATGATATTGATGAAGTTTATGAGAAAATACAGTTTCTTGTTTATATTTGTTGAGACAAAAATGTTGTGAAAGGCTTGGCCTGAATTGTGAGAGTTTTCATAAATAAACTTACATGATATGTCTGATGGGAGCGGGTTGCACGCCGCAACAAGGAGTAATAAGGGTGAACAGGTGGGATCGGGTTACAAGCCGCAACAGGAGCAATAAGGGTGATATATATATATATATATATATATATATATATATAGGGAGGAGCAATAAGGGTGGGCAGGTGGGAGCGAGTTGCACGCCGCAAAATAAGGCATGATACTGATTTTCAAAGAAAACAAAGATTTGGGAACTTACTGGTTTACTTCACTATTTTTCATATTTTACACTACTTTTATTTGTAAGTTAAAGTTTGGAAACTTACGTGAGAATTGGTTATAGCTGAGACCTGGAAAAGGTGACTGAGTTATTTTAAATTGTTGCTACAGTTATTGTTTGTTTATTTTAGAAATTCCTTTTTGCTTTATTTTAAATTGTTCACAGGTTATATTGTTAATACCCCCCGTAGCCTCGTCACTACTTCGTCGAGGTTAGGCTCGGCACTTACTCAGTACATGAGGTCGGTTGTACTGAAACTACACTCTGCACTCTTTTGTGCAGATCCAGGTACAGGCCAGTGTTAGAGATTTTAGAAGCGGTCATTCATCATTCCGAGATACGAGGTATATCTGCCAGCGTTCGTAGATTCCTGGAGTCTTCTCTTAGTTTATAGAGACTGTTTTATTTTACGCAAAATAGATACATTACTTCTTTCAACACATTATTTGTAGTATTCTTAGAAGTTCGTGAATTGTGACACTAGACCCTGGGTAGTCTTATAGTTACATATATTTAGTTCGTGATTCGGTTTATTTATTTGTTTATCATTTTATTTTTGGAATGTTATTTGCCGTAAATCATTAGATTTAATCTACTCTAAATTTGTTTTATTGTGTTTAAATAAGTAACCAAAGGAAAAATAGTTAATCGAATTCTAACATTGTCTTGCCAAGCAAGTGTAGGTGCCATCACGATCCCTAAGGTTGAGAATTCGGGTCGTGACAAGTTGGTATCAGAGAACTAGGTTGCATTGGTCTCACAATTCACGAACAAGCTTGATAGAGTCTGAGGGGTCGGTACGGAGACGTCTGTACTTATCTCTAAGAGGCTACGAAGTTAGGAACAAACTCGGTATTTATTTATACTCTATCGTGCGATTCTTGGTATCTCAAATACCAGTTGAAATCTTCTACTCTCTCGCAGATGGTGAGAACACATGCTTCTTCCTCCGCTAACCAACAATCCGGTCTTCCAGCAGCAGCAACTCCTATTAGGGGCAGAGGCCGAGGACACGTCAGAGGCCGAGGCAGGGGCAGGACTATTTGTTGACTAGACCACTTGGGTCACCTTCCTTGGTTTGAGATCAGTTTTCCCACCACTTTTTGGAGAAATTTTTGCCTATTACTACTCGAGAGGAGAAGCGTCGTCAGTTTGAGCGACTTTAGTAGGGCAGCACGACCGTCACTCAGTATGAGAATCGCTTCATGGACTTGGACAGACATGCTATTCTCTTATTGCCCACCGAGAGAGAGAGGGTCAAACGGTTTATTGAGGGCCTTGCTCAGCCCATCAGGTTGCAGATGGCCAAGGAGACAAGGACCGAGTTTTCTTTTCAAGATGCAATTAATGTGGCTAGGAGAGTTGAGTCATTTCTTGGGATGGGAGGTCAGGGGTCTGACAAGAGACCTCGCCACTCCGGTGGTTTCAGTGGTGCCTTATCTGGAGGTTGGGGTTCATATAGCAGAGGCCAGTATTCCAGGCTGTTCCATTCGGCACTCCGGGCTTCACATGGTAATTCAGGCGGTCGTGGTTCTTATATGCCTCCTTCTGCTCAACCAGCCTACAATGCACCATCAGCTCCTATTAGAGCACTTCATTTGCAGAGCTATTATTGTGGTCAGCCGGCTCGTCAGGGTCAATCTTCATACCAGGAGGGATGTTTTGAGTGTGGTGAATATGGGCATATTCGGAGAGCTTGTCCGAAGTTTCTGGGTAATCAGCATCAGTACTAGGGTTCTCGTGCCATAGTTCCGGCACCAGCTGCAGCACCACCTGCCCAGCCAGCCAGGGGTCAGATTGTTAGAGGTGGAGGACAAGTCGCCAGAGGTGGAGGACATGTCGCCAGAGGTGGAGGCCAGCCCGCTAGAGGTGGAGGTCCGCCCATCAGAGGTCCTCCTAGAGACATAGTTCAGGGTGGTGGAGCCCAGCACCGATTATATGCATTTCAAGCCAGACCCGAGATGGAGTCCTCCAATGCAGTTATCACAGGTACCATTTCAGTTTGTAAAAAAGATGCTTCAATTTTTTTTGATCCGGTGTCTACTTATTCTTATGTGTCATCCTATTTTACCTCGTATTTGGTTGTACCCCGCGATTCTTTGAGTGTCCCTGTTTATGTGTCTACGTCGGTGGGGGATGCTATTATTGTAGATTGTGTATATCGTTCGTGCGTAGTCATTATTGAGGGTCTGGAAACTAGTGTAGACCTATTGCTTCTTGACATGGTCGATTTTGATGTCATATTGGGCATGGATTGGTTGTCACCTTATTATGCCATCTGAGACTGCCACGCCAAGACAGTTACTTTAGCTTTGCCAGGATTGCCTCGGTTAGAAGGGAAAGGGACTCCTGGTCACTCTCCCAGCAGAGTGATTTCTTATGCCAAGGCCCGTCGCATGGTTGAGAAAGTATGTTTAGATTGTTTGTCTCATATCCGTGATTCTGATGTCGAGATTTCTTCAATAGAGTCAGTGCCTATTGTTCGGGATTTTCCCGAAGTGTTTCCTGCAGACCTGCCGGGGATGCCACCCGACAGTGATATCGATTTTTTAATTGATGCTGCTCCGGGCACTCAGCCCCTTTCTATTCCTCTGTACCGGATGGCCCCACCAGAATTGAAAGAATTGAAAGAACAGTTGCATGGCCTGCTTGATAAGTGTTTCGTCACGCCTAGTGTCTCGCCCTGGGGTGCGCCGGTTTTGTTTGTAAGGAAGAAGGATGAATCGATGATGATGTGTATAGATTACCTGAAGTTGAATAAAGTTACTATCAAAAATAAGTATCCATTGCCGAGAATTGATGATTTATTTGATCAGCTTCAGGGTGCCAGTGTGTTTTCGAAAATTGATCTGAGATCGGGCTACCATCAGTTGAAGATTAGGGCTTCCGATGTTCGTAAAACAGCCTTTCGGACAAGGTATGGGCAGTACGAATTTTTGGTGGTGTCTTTTGGCTTGACTAGTGCCCCAGCAGCCTTTATGGATTTGATGAATCGAGTTTGCAAGCCTTATCTGGATTTCTTCGTAATTGTGTTCATTGATGGATTCCTTCGAAGGTATTCATGTAGGTTCTAAGAAGATAGAGGCAGTCAAGAACTGGCCTAGACCCACTTCAGCCACGGAAATCATGATCTTCTTGGGTTTGGCGGGATACTACCGTCGTTTTGTGGAGGGGTTCTCGTCTATAGCAGCCCCGATGACAAGATTGACTCAGAAAGGTGCCCCATTTAAATGGTCGGATGAGTGTGAGGCGAGCTTCCATAAGCTCAAGACAGCCTTGACTTTAGCACCAATATTGGTGTTACCATCAGGTTTAGGATCTTTCACGGTATATTGTGATGCTTCCTGTGATGACCCAAAAGGGTCATCCCGTATATTCTCTCTAATTTTGTGTTCCGAGGTCGTGAAAACCTTCTTCTATCTCACTTCGATTTGTGTGCGAAGTGCGGGCGTGTAGCCGGAAAGCCTTTATGTGAAAAAACTGATAAAAAATGATAATTTTGTATTAGAAATTTGAATAAAGTTGACTTCAGTCAATATTTTTGGTAAACAGACCCAGACCCGTGGTTTGACGGTCTCGGAGGGTCCGTAGGAAAATATAGGACTTGGGCATATGCCCGAAACTGAATTCCGAGGTCCCAAGTCCGAGAAATGACTTTTTAAAGAAAATTGTTTTCTAAAAAATATAAAGGTTTTTGAAAATGAAATTTGAGGTGAAACCTGTGATATCAGGCCCGTATTACGGTTCTGAAGCCCGTACAGGTTCAATATGATTTATATGTGTTATCTATGAAATTTGGTAAGAAACGGACTTAGTTTGACGTTATTCGAACCTTAAATGCAAAACTTAATGTTTATAGAAGTTTTGTAGAATTTTCATGGACTTTTAGTTTAATTCATCGTGTTAGTGTTGTTTTATGTGGTTTGAAACCTCGAGCGAGTCTGTGTTAGGTTATATGACTTGTGTGTGTGGTTGTACGGGGTCCCGGGGGCCTCGGGTACGTTTAGGATGCTCATCGGGTGTTATTAACACTTGGGAGACAGCTGAACCATTGCTGGTTCTGGTATCTCGCACCTGCGATGGACCTTCCGCAAGTGCGGTGCACGCAGGTGCGGACTTGACCCAATCCCCCAATCCTCGCAGGTGTGGTGTGTTTTCTGCAGATGCGGAGCCGCGGGTGCGGCCATTTGACTGCAGGTGCGATCCCAGGCCTTTTAGTGGGTTTTCGCACCTGCGATGGTATATCCTCAAGTGCGGTCCCAGGGGAGCAGGTGCGGAATTGCTGGGCAATTATATCAGATTCGAGGGCTTAAGCCTATTTTCACCATTTCGAATTTTGGAGCTCGGGAGAGGAGATTTTTGGAGGCTTTTGCACCTAGGTAACTTGGGTAAGTGATTTCCATCCATTATAGATCAATTTCCATGATCCCAATCTTAAATCCAACCTTTAATTTTGAAACTTTTGGGTAGAAAATGGGAAAAAATGGGATAAACTTCATAGACCTAATTATTGAGTTTGGATTGGGTTTTTGACCTCCGGTTTGAGAGATTTTCATATGTTTAGAATCGTGATTGAATGGTGTCTGGAAAATATAATTTTTACTCGATTCCGAGACGTAGGCGTGGGGAAATTTTTGGACAGATTTCCTAATTTCGCGTATTAGCTTTCGACTTATTAATTATTTTGTTTCCTTGTGATGATATTTACTCTATGCAATCGAATTATCTCGATTTGGGCCACCCGGAGTTGGGTACTCGTGGCAAGAGCGTGGTATTGAGTTGATTAGCGCAGTCAAGGTAAGTATCTTGCCTAACCTTGTGTGGGGCAACTACCCCTTAGGATTGAGTCTTCTATGTTGATTGTAGTCCGCGTACGCGAGGTGACGAGTGTGTACTCAAACTTATTTGCAAATAGATTTCCCTTTAGGGATTTTGGGTCCTTAGCTTCCCCGTATACGAATTGAACTTGTTATGTCTGAATTCCTGATTTCTAGTCTCATCTCTTCCTGTTCAAGTTAGAAGTACTTGCCTAGCATTCCTTGTTTCTTATATGATCTTAATTGACTTAAATGGAGACATTATTTTTTCTACCGTTATGCTATGTCTTCCTTCATATGTTTCCTATGTGACTAGAACTAGTATAATCCCGCTCTATAAATGTCTAACAAGAAATTGGAATATCTATACGTTGGTCAAGCATGCCCATGAGTCGTACATTGCGATTTAAATGATTTTCCTCTTAAGTACTACTCAGGTTTAATTGATGACCGACCATGTTGATGGTATTCTTTGATGCTGCCTATTTATTGAGCATTGTTCAACCTGAGTTTATTCGGTGAAGCTAATTGTCTAAGTGAGATTGGTTATAGCTTATTCCCTTGCCGGGATGATTTGGTTTCTTGGTTGCGAACTTGAATGTATAGAATCGTTGCTATATTTGTCTTGTCTTCCCCTCGTTATGTTGTTCTCTCTTTGTGCTTGGCATTCCTCTCAGTGGCTACTTCTTATGAGCAAGTTGTTACCACTTTTGTGATTTAAGTCTTTGTATTGATTTGCTCATCGCACTTTGTATTCAGCCTTGTTTGCTTTCGCTCCGGTTGTGGCAATATATGTTGTTTCTGTCGCATTCTGGTTATTTTCTTTAGTGGCTGCATTGCATTTTTAAATTGGGACTACGGAAAGAGATCCGGGAGCTTTCCCCCTGTACTGCACTGCATATTTAAATTGGGACTACATAAAGAGATCCGGGAGCTTTCCCCCTGTACTGCATCACATATTTAAATTGGGAATACGAACAGAGATCCTGGAGCTTTCCCCATGTACTGCATCACATATTTAAATTGGGACTACGGACAGAGATCAGGGAGCTTTCCCCCCGTACTGCATTGCATGACAAATTCTGAGTAGCGGACTGAGTTCCGGTAGTTTTATGATTGAGGAGATTTGGATAGAAAGACAAAAATATATATATATTGAAAATTATAGCTGAAAAGCAATTATCTCCAGGAAAAGTTATATCTAAAGGACTTCTTTTTCGAAAGTATATTTGAAAAGCATTTGTCTTGCAGAATAATGATATTTGAAAGAGCAGTATTTGGAAAATTATATTTTGAACATCACATATTTTGATAATATTTGAAAGAGCAGTACTTGAGAAAAATATACNTACATTCAGAGAAAGTATGTTTCAAAGAAGAAATTTCTCTATTCCGAAATGATTATATCTTTAAATCTTTCAAAATAAACTCATGATTTAAAGGTTTTCACTAGAAGATTGACCAGTTTTATTGAGTTTATTTGGCTAAGGCCTGACGTAGATAAATTGACGCAGTGCTGAGTTGCTAGTGTTTTTATTGGATTGTGATTCTCGCTATTTGGATTGCATTCTTTCCATTCTCTTTGCATATTTCTATTATGATGTCCGTTGATCGTAATTATTGAATTTCCTTCCGTATTATTCGATCGTATCATTAATTATATTGACAAATCTTTAGATAGATATTATGTTTCGGTCTTTTATACATTTATGACTTTTTACTTATTAGACCGGTGGTGTCTTGACTAGTCCTCATTACTACTTCACCGAGGTTAGTCTTGATACTTACTAGGCACCGCTGTGGTGTGCTCATACTACACTTCTGCACATTTTTTTGTGCAGCTTCAGGTTATTTTTGTTGGCAGCTACGCAGATCATTGCTGAGGAAACTCAAGGTAACCTGCTGCTGCGTTCGCAGGCTTCGGAGTCACCTTCCTGTTTTATTTCTATTCAACTGTACTTACTTATTCCTAGACAGTTGTATTTAGATTTGATAGAAAGATTTCGTAGAGCTTATGACTTGTATTTACCGGGTTTTGGGAATTGTAAACTCTGTCGAGAATCCTATTTCGAAATTTTTAAAATTCCTTTATTATCGTTGTTGTTTAGTGGAAATATTAGGTTCACCTAGTCGCTAAGACTAGGTGCCATCACGATACCCAACAGAGGGAAATTTGGGTTGTGACACTTCCCGTGTTGGGTTGGGAGCGGTATTGATGCAAGAGGGCAAGGAGATAGCATATGTGTCTCGGAAGTTAAAGATTCATGAGAAGAATTATCTTGTCCATGACTTAGAGTTGGCAGCCATAGTTCATGCATTAAAAATATAGAGGTACTATCTTTATGGCATGCCATGTGAGGTTTACACGGATCATCGTAGCCTCCAGTACTTGTTCAAGCAAAAGGATCTTAATTTGAGGCAGAGGAGATGGTTAGAGTTATTGAAAGATTAGGACGTCACTATATTGTATCATCCGGGGAAGGCCAATGTGGTGGCCGATGCATTGAGTAGGAAAGCAGTAAGTACGGGCAGCCTTGCATGTATTCCCGTTAGTGAGAGACCGTTAGCTTTAGATATTTAGACATTGGCTAATCAGTTCGTGAGGTTGGATATTTCTCCCATCCTAGTTCTAGCTTGTACAGTTGCTCGGTCTTCCTTATTCGAGCGTATTAGAGATTGGCAGGATGATGACCCGCAATTGATGGTCCTTAGGGACACAGTTCGGCATGTTGGTGCCAAGAAGGTTATAGTTGGAGATGATGGGTTTTTGAGGATGCAGGGTCGTATATGTGTGCCTAACGTTGATGGCCTTCGTGAGTTGATTCTTGAAGAAGCTCACACTTCTAAGTATTCTATTCACCCAGGTGATGCCAAGATGTACCAGGACCTGCGACAGCACTATTGGTGGAGAAGGATGAAACAGGATATTGTTGCTTAAGTGGCTCGTTGTTTGAATTGCCAACAGGTGAAATATGAGCATCAGAGACCCGGTGGTTTACTTCAGCAGATAGAAATTCCTGAGTGGAAGTGGGAGCGTATCACTATGGACTTCGTTGTTGGACTCCTACGGACTCAGAGGTAGTTCGACGCCGTTTGGGTTATTGTGGATAGGTTGACTAAATCAGCACATTTCATTTCAGTGGCAAGTACTTACACTTCGGAGCGGTTGGCAGAGGTATATATTCGAGAGATATGTCGCCTTCACGGTGTGCCTGTGTCTATCATTTCTGATCGAGGTACGCAGTTTATCTCGCACTTTTGGAGGGAAGTTCAATCAGAGTTGGGTACCCGAGTCGAGTTGAGCACCACATTTCATCCTCAAGCGAACGGGCAGTCCGAGCGTACTATTCATATTTTAGAGGATATGCTCCGCGCTTGTGTTATTGACTTTGGAGGTTCTTGGGATCAGTTTTTGCCGTTAACAGAGTTTGCCTACAATAATGGTTATCAGTCGAGCATTCAGATGGCTCCCTATGAGGCATTATATGGTAGACGGTGTAGATCGTCAGTTGGGTGGTTTGAACCGGGAGAGGCTCGGTTATTGGGTACAAACTTAGTTCAAGAGGCCTTAGATATGGTCAAGATTATACAGGATCGACTTCGTGCAGCTCAGGCTAGGCAAAAGAGTTACGCTGATCGTAAGGTTCGGGATGTGGCATTCATGGTTGGAGAGAGAGAGTATTACTTCGAGTATCGCCCATGAAGGGTGCCATGAGATTTGGGAAGAAGGGTAAGTTGAGCCCTAGGTATATCGGGCCATTTGAGATTCTTGATAGGGTGGGGGATGTAGCTTATAGACTTGCGTTGCCTCCAGGGTTATCCTCAGTTCATCCGGTATTTCATGTATCTATGCTCCAAAAATATCATGGTGACCCATCCCACGTGTTAGATTTCAGCTCTGTCCAATTGGACAAAGACTTGATTTATGAGGAGGAGCCGGTAGCCATTTTAGACCGGCAGGTTTGTCAGTTGAGGTCTAAGAGCTATCCTTCAGTTCGAGTGCAGTGGAAAGGTCAACCCATTGAGGCAGCTACTTGGGAGTCCGAGTCGGACATGCAGAGTAAATATCCACACTTGTTTGCCAATTCAGGTAATCTTCTATGTCCGTTCGAGGACGAACGTTTGTTTTAGAGGTGGAGATTGTGATGACCCAAGGGGTCATTTTATAAATTAAAACTCCGTTCTGGGATTATTAACCATAAAAAGATTAATTTTAACTACCTCTATTTGCATGCGCATTCCGGGCGTGAAACCGGAAAGCTTTTACATGAAAATATAAGAAATACTAATTTTTAGAATCTAAAGTTTGGTTTTAGTTGACTTGAGTTAACATTTTGAGTAAACGGACATGGATATGTGTTCCGATGATCCCAGAAGGTCCGAAGTAAAATATGGGACTTGGGATTATGCCCGGAATTGAAATCCGAGGTCCCAAGCCTTATAAATAAATTTTTGAAATAAATTGTTTTGCTGAATTATTAATGAAATAAAGAAAAAAATTTATGTTTGAACCCATGGGTATCAGACCTGTATTTTGGTTCCGGATCCCGGTACAAATTTGTTATAGTATTTAAACGCTATTTGTTGAATTTGGTGAGAAACGGAGTTTATTTGACGTGATTCGGACGTCCGGTTGAGAAATAGTGAACTTAAAGTGTTCTTGAGAAACAATGATGAGTTTGAGGTTTAATTCGTATTTTTACATGTTATTTTCATGATTTGATCGCATGAAAAAGTCCATATGATATTTTTAGACTTGCGTGCATGTTTGCTTTAGAGCCCCGAGGGCTCGGGTGAGTTTCGGATAGGCCATGGGGTGTTTTACAATTAAAAATTTGCTGGTTTTTGTTGTTTTCTGGTGCCAAGTCCTTTTCTTCTTCGCGTTCGCATTACCCCAGTCGCGAATGCGTAATGTAAATAGCTGGGGGGTCATTTTTTTGTTCTATGCGAACGTGTAGACCCTCACGCGAACGCGAAGCACTGGAAGTTAAAGCTTCGCGAACGCAGAGGGTAACTGGGCCTGGGGGACGGGAGCCTGGTTGTGTTATGCGAACGCGGTCCACCTTACGCGATCGTGAAGTCCACTAGCCGATTACCCTATGCGAACACGAGCAGGCCCACACAAACGCGATGAAGGCCTGCCCAGCTACATTAAAACAATGTTAAAACGGACAAAACTCTTTTTCTTCCAATTTTTCGAACTACCAAGCCCCAACGATGATTTTCTTCATCAAAGTTCATCCCCAAAGTGTTGGTAATCAATTCTTAACTCTACTCCCAATATTTTTCATTACTTTTAAATCAAAAATCAAGGATTTTTATGGTAAAAATTGAGGGTTTGGGTAGAAATACAAAATTTTGTAAAAAATCAAATGTTTACCTCGAATTGAGGTCATATTTTGAAACTAATTACATATTCGGACTCGGGGGGTGAACGGGTAAACGTAATTGGGTCCGAACCCCGAGTTTGGACCAAGCGGGCACGGGGTCGGGTTTTAACTTTATTTGAGAAAATTTAGGAAAAATTATAATTTTCAATAAAGTTAGATCATTTAGCATTAATTAATGATGTTAAGTTAATTATGGTTAGATTCGAGTGTATTGGAGGTGAATTCAAAAGGAAAAACTATAATTGAGTAGTGAGTGACCTGCGAATTCAAGGTAAGTGTTTGGTTTAACCTTGACTTGAGGGAATAGGAATCCCCAACTTAATTGCTATGTGAATTTGTATGTGTGTGGTGTATAGGTGAGGTGACGAGTATCTATGCACCACCAAATTATATGTTAAATATTATCCTTTCCCCGTTTCCAATTTATTTGATTCATGACTTAATTGTTTTATGTTCATTGATGTTTCAATGACTACTTGGCTTTGTTAACTTGTTGATAAGTCTTGGTTAAATTATTTTTGGGAAATGTTGGTTGTTCCCTTGGTTTCATTGTAGTACATAAAGGTTGAGCGGGTTGGCATTATTTTACAAAATATGTATATTCCTATTGGTTTCATTTTGAGATGATATTGATGAAGTTTATGAGAAAATACAGTTTCTTGTTTATATTTGTTGAGACAAAAATGTTGTGAAAGGCTTGGCCTGAATTGTGAGAGTTTTCATAAATAAATTGATATGATATGTCTGGTGGGAGCGGGTTGCACGCCGCAACAAGGAGTAATAAGGGTGGACATGTGGGATCGGGTTGCACGCTGCAACAGGAGCAATAAGGGTGATATGTATATATATATAGGGAGGAGCAATAAGAGTGGACATGTGGGAGCGGGTTGCACGCCACAACAAGGAGAAATAAGGGAGGACAATTATATTTTACTGATTTTCAAAGAAAACAAAGATTTGTGAACTTACTGGTTTACTTCATTATTTTCCATATTTTGTACTACTTTTATTTGTAAGTTAAAGTTTGGAAATTTGGAAACTTACGTGAGAATTGGTTATAGCTAAGACCTGGAAAAAGTTAATGAGTTATTTTAAATTGTTTCTACAGTTATTGTTTGTTTATTTTAAAAATTCCTTTTTCCTTTATTTTATATTGTTCACAAGTTATATTGTTAATACCCTGTCGTAGCCTCGTCACAACTTCGTCGAGGTTAGGCTCGACATTTACTCAGTACATGGGATCGATTGTACTGATACTACACTCTGCACTTTTTTGTGCAGATCCAGGTACCGGCCAACATTAGAGATTTTAGTACGGTCATTCATCATTCGGAGACACGAGGTATATCTGCCGACGTTCGCAGGTTCCTGGAGTCTTCTCTTAAATTATAGAGACTGTTTTATTTTATGCAAAACAGATATATTATTTCCTTTAAACCATTATTTGTAGTATTCTTAGAAGTTCGTGAATTGTGACACCAGGCTCTGGGTAGTCTTAGAGTTATATATATTTAGTTCGTGGCTCGGTTTATTTATTTGTTTATCATTTTATTTTTGGTATGTTATTCACCGTAAATTATTATATTTAATCTACTCTAAATTTGTTTTATTGTGTTTAAATAAGTAACCAAAGGAAAAATAGCTAATCGAATTCTAACATTGGCTTGCCTAGCAAGTGTGGTGTTAGGCGCCATCATGATCCCTAAGGTTGGAAATT
Organism: Nicotiana knightiana; assembly: GCA_005239525.1. Lineage (NCBI taxonomy): Eukaryota > Viridiplantae > Streptophyta > Magnoliopsida > Solanales > Solanaceae > Nicotiana > Nicotiana knightiana. The sequence goes on along the minus strand of ML387684.1, from coordinate 52,660 downwards.
CGGGCCGTGATATTATTTTACAAACTTAATTTACAATCTTGATTTTCATGTTAGCTCAACCAAACAAACATTTTGTTATTCAGCCTAATCACGGGGCTAACCTAATTTAATAAAAAGCTTTACTACTGAAACATGGAAAAATAAAACTAAGAAAGTCCCATAACTAAGAAACTCATCTCAACGAATGGTTGTGACAAATTTACTGACAATGCTTGATGAACTAAGGGCAAATGCAAGAACTCTATCTTACACAATATACCAAGATACACATGATATCCGTACGGATTAAATTTATTCTATTAATCAACTTTATTTGCAGGTTTAGTAGAAATGAATATTCTTGGAACCAAAACTATTTACCTTTGACATGAGATTACATTCTTGACAAAAATAAATAGCCAACTTCCATACCCACCTTTCAGAAGTATACAAACATAAGAAGGTCTAAAGCACATAGCTTTTATAAATAGAAAAACTTAACAAAATTCCTACTGCAGATCACTAAAGCATGCATCCTCTTGTTCTTTTAGACTACATATCAGATCCGAATAGTTCAAACTAATGAAAAGTAATATGGATAGATGGATCTGCATACTACGACATAAACTAAACTATTAAGCTGCAACAAAGCAACTGATTACAAAGATGCAGGTTTTAGCACTCAGACATTCGGCGAAACTATCTAAACATGCCCAACTTTTAATCATCTGCTATGAAAGAACAAGAACCTGCATTACAAATGTTAAGAAGATTACCTGAAAAGCAGAAATGCAGCAGTAACAGTAGCAGAAATTCAGCAACAGAAGCGGTAGGAACAACAAGGGAAACAACGGCAAATCAACCAAATTGTGACCCAAGGAACAGACCAGAAAATACCAGCAGCATGACACTCGAAAACTAATACTAAATTGCTCCAGAAATTAGCTAGAACACCTTTATTTCTCACAAGTTTTGCACTCTAAGAAACACCCACAGACATAAATTTTCAGCTTACTACTTCTTGATGTTCAATTGATTTCTTTCAAGTTTTTTTTCTTTGTTTCTTTTTAGTGTGTAAAAGGTGTGTTTTTTTTAGAGTCCAAATGTGTTGAATTTCTCTGACACACTCTCACACATGTAACTTTGGCTATAGGCTTTACATGTGGATTTGGTTTTTTATTTGCCTTCTAGAATAGTGCGAAAAAGATTAGGCTCAACAGGCTAATGATTGAGCTTGAGACGTTGTTAATGCTCAATGGCCTAAATATATATACATAGAGAGAATGAAGCTTAGAGCAGCTCTATGGTCTGAATTGAAAGATATATTGGTTGCGCAAATTAAATGGGCTCACTAAAATTTGGCTCTAATATTATGTGGAAAAATATGAGTATTTAATCCAAAATAAAATTAAGATTATGTGCGAAAGGGCCTAGAGTATTATAAATATTCTTACGCAATTAACGAGGGATAAGTGTAATTAATATTTTCTACCAACAGATTATGGCAATGCTTTTCTGGTAATTTATATAGGTGAAGTAATACTATTGCAACAAAGTGATTTTTCTTAAAAAGATTTTGAGCGACAATGGGTCATGAGTACGTAGTGAGAAAGGGAAAATAAAAGAGCGGAGGACTTCGGGTGAATTAAGTCCGCCACAACTCCTTTCTCTTTGTAATAACGTGTAAAGTTGCTTTTCTTCCACGTAATATTATATTATTGTAACTAAATCTTAATTTCTATTATTTCACTTTTTATTTACATATGACATCTGAACCTTTCAGAAGCATGGAGTTGCTTACCTTACAGGAAATTTAAAGTGGAAAAAGCAAAATAAGCACACTGGAGAAAATGTCACATAGTAATTGGATGATACGTTTTAATTAAAACTGCAAGTGGTATTGGAAAAAAAATAATTGTAGGTATTTCCCCCATTGATTACATATCATTTCTAACTAATTGTATAAGAAACTACTTAATTCCTTCCTAAAGAATAAAGACTGCAAGGTCTATAGTAATTATGGTAAATGGCTCATCTCCCCTGTTTATTACTATACTTTTTGCTATATAATGTTGTGAAATAGTCTAAACAGTAAACTGGCCCCAAAAAGTGATATTCACCACCTTAGTTGTCTTGCTGTAGTTACTTGTTCTTACTTATATCTAAATCGTTGAAGCAAAACTTGCACCTAAACAAGTGAATATCGACCTATTTCCTCTAAAGCCATCGTTGGTGCTTATTACTGGCCACTCAAGTATTCTATCTTAATCAAGAAATCAACTCAAAACTAGAAATTAAAAGGCAGTCTCCGTATACGGTCAAAATCGACCTTGTCTTTATTTGTATGCGGCAGACCAAGGTTCGATCCCACATTGTATTGGACCATGACACGAAGATAGATTGCCGAGCTCGTGATTCAGGGACTGATCGAGATCGAGACCAGTCGAGATCGAGACCAGCCGAGATCGAGACCAGCTGAGATCGAGACCGAGTGGGATAGAGATCAAGCGAGATCGAAGGAGGCCTGCTGAGTCGAATAATGTAAAGCCAAGATATCCGCAATCGGACAAGGATTGTGGCGGAAGTTTCGGCACATATCAAGTCAAGACCGGTTAATTAGCTAATCATGGAATTTCCTTTTGTATTTAGAATTGTCCCATAAATAGAACTCCTCTACTATATAAAGATGGGTTCAATCATTTGTAAACACATTACATTCACGCATAACAAAGCAATATATTACATTTTCTCTCTTAAGTTTTCATACTCTGTTGTTCAGTTCATACTCTTCAATAGCATACTCAGTTGGTTCGAGGGCGACCTAGATCGAGGGTCAAAGCTGCGCATTCGTTTGTTTGCTTTTATTTACGGTCAATTTCTAATATCAATTCTCATATTTCTCAGTTTGTGCCAAGTGAAATCACATATCCTTAAAATTACTTATAAATTTAATTATTATCCGATTTTAAGGGTAAATAGTTTAGCGCCAACCGTGGGGATAATGATAATAGTGATTGCCTGTTACAAATTTTCATAACACACACTGCTTTACACTTGTTCTTGTAAGTGTTTTTTATTCCAGAATCAGCATGTCGAACTCTCAAGCAGTACACACATACATCGACAATGACCTTGGGTTTCATGGCGAAAACGACAACATAGTCGCCCCAGGGAACGAAGTGCCTCCAGTTAACCTCGAGGGAGTACCAGTTGCAGACCCCATCGACGTCAGTTCTCATATTGCCATTAATGCAAATCTGGCCATCGACCACAAAAATAGCATCCACAGAGACATTCGATCAGACGGTCAGAACGCACAGGGCGACGAAGAAGGCGGAATCATCCTTCGAATGATATTCGAAATGTTGCAGGCTCAACAAGCTGCAATAGCACAACTCCAAAATCAGAATCATGCACCGAGTAGGGTCGATCCCAAGCTATCGCACGAAGTTGTTCATAGGTCCGAACCAGTGCCGGGAAGATCAAACGTGAATGAATCAGGGACCGACACCACTATCATGAAAATGCTCGAGGAGCTGACAAAGCGAATTAAATCGAGGGAGAAGAAGATTGAAGAAAATGACAAGAAAATGGAAACATATAACTCCAGAGTTGATCAAATTCCGGGGGCACTACCAATTTTAAAGGGTTTGGATTCAAAGAAGTTCGTGCAAAATCCCTTTCCCCCGAGCGCGCCTCCTAAACCCATTCTAAAGAAATTCCACATGCCAGAAATTCCCAAGTATAATGGAACTACCGATCCCAACGAGCATGTCACTTTTTACACGTACGCAATTAAGGGAAACGATCTAGAGGACGATGAGATCGAGTCCGTACTTCTGAAGAAATTCAGAGAGACCTTACCGAAAGGGGCGATGATATGGTACCATAATTTGCCACCCAACTCCATTGATTCTTTTTCCATGCTCGCGGATTCCTTCGTTAAAGCACACGACGGAGCCATAAAGTTCGAGACTAGGAAGTCAGACCTCTTCGAGGTGAAGAAGAAAGACAACGATATGCTTAGAGAGTTCGTGTCTCAATTCCAAATGGAGTGCATGGATCTACCCCCGGTCGCCGATGATTAGGCTATTTAGGACTTCACTCAAGGGCTAAACATACAAAGTTCGGTAGCCTCACAACTGTTAAAGCAGAACTTGATTGAATATCCACCTGTCACCTGCGCCGATGTGCATAATCATACCAGTCAAAGATTAGGGTCGACGACGACCAGTTGGGAACTCCTTGCGGGTCCGTTTATCCAATCAGGCCCGTGGACAGAGTTAAAATGGATATTGACCAGGAACTACGGTCAAACAGAGATCGATATCAGCCATACGGTAGATATCAAAGAAACAGCGGACCTGAATGCAACCTCGTTCGAGGTGATAGAATAAATGATCGAGGACAGAGCTCCCAAGGGATAATGAGTAAGAGTGGTTTATAAAGGAATGTTGATCCCAAAGAAGCACCACGGCTATCGGAATACAACTTCAACATTGATGCGTCAGCTATTGTATCAGCCATCGGGTGAATCAAAGACACCAGGTGGCCTCGACGTCTGCAGACTGATCCGGTCCAAAGAAATCCTAATCAAATGTGAAAGTATCATGGTACTCATGGTCATAGAACAAAAGATTGCAGACAGCAAAGGGGGGAGGTAGCCCGATTGTTCAACGAGGGGAATCTTCGATAATTCTTAAGTGATCGGGCTAAGAACCATTTCAAAAACAAAGATTCAAATAGTTATAATGAGCAAGATTAGCCGAAGCATGTAATACACATGATTGTCAGAGGAGTCGATACCTTAGGGGCCAGTATTTAAGCGCACCAAGGTGTTGATCACGAGGGAAAAATGGACTCGAGATTATGTACCGGAAGAGACCTTGTCTTTTAACGACGAGGATGTAGAGGGAATCTTAAAACCCCACAATGAGGCACTGGTAATATCTGTTCTTATGAATAAAACTCAAGTTAAACGTATTTTGATTGATCCAGGTAGCTCGGCCAACATTATTCGATCGAGGGTCGTAGAACAGCTCAGCCTACAGGATCAAGTTGTGCCCGCAACCCGAGTACTTAATGGCTTCAACATGGCATGCGAAACCACCAAAGGTGAAATTACTTTGTCAGTGAACATGGCCGGGACCATCCAAGAAACAAAGTTCCATGTGATCGAGGGTGACATAAGGTACAACGCCCTATTCGGAAGGCCATAGATCCAGAACATGAGGGCAGTGCCCTCGACCCTTCACCATGTTCTGAAATTCCCGACACTAGTTAGAGTCAAAACGGTATACGAGGAGCAACCCGCTTCCAAGGAGATGTTTGCAGTCGATGAAGTGATACTGAAATCGGCACTCTCATCAGCAAAGGGATCAGATTTGAAGGGAATATAGGAGGTCAAATAGCAACCACACAAACACCGGCCTCGACCCAATCAGAGAAGCAAGAGACTGACAAGGATGACGACTATTGGATCCCTCAATCCTTCATAATTATCGATGACTCCCACACCACCAGATCAATGGTCGAAGAGCTGGAACAGGTCATACTGATGAGCATCTTCGCGAACGAAAGGTATACCTGGGAACAAGGTTAACCCCCGAGCTTAGGGAGACACTTATTCAATTCCTTTTAGCTAACATGGATTGCTTTGCTTGGTCCCATCTCGAAATGACAAGGATTCCACCAGAAATCACTACCCATAAATTAAGCCTGGACCCGAGGTCTCACCCGGTGAAGCAAAAAAGAAGGCCCCAGTCCGAGGTTAAGCGTGCCTTCATCAAGGACGAGGTTGAAAATATGGGGGGGGGGGGTAAATTGTAGCCTTTTTAAATTTTTAGTCGACTACTCTTCAGACCTAGTCGACTTATGCGAAGACAGCCTGCACAGAACTATTAGTCCTTTCAATTAAAATAAGTGTTAATCACAATAAATAGTAAAGGAACATAATATAATATAAGAGAGATAAAGTAAATGACACCAGAAATTTTTATATTGGTTCGTAACCAATGTGGTATCCTAATTCAGTCCTCTTGGGTTGCAAGAGTGTTGTCTTTTAGAGCTATTTGTAAATTGAATTGAGTACAACCTTTGTGGTTTTCAATGATCACCACCAACTTTGACAGGGTTGGTTTTTACTCGCTCACCAACAACGAACAAGAGTTGGTTTTCACTCGCTCACCAACAACGACCCTTTGGTTTTTACTCGTTCACCAAAGAAATGAACAATGACACAACCTCTCGGACACACTGCCTCTCCAATATTTTGTTGTCTCTCTTCTCTCTTTTTTGTGTACACAGTACATCTAAAAGTGAATTACAATGCTTGTTAAGAGTAGAATAAAGAACTTATAGTTGGGTAGACAATTGTATAGAAGGTTGCGTGCGTTTGCTGTTGCAGGTGCTTTCTCTTTTATACTTGGTCATTGAATATTCTAGCCGTTGCAGCGGTCTTCTACTTTTGGAAAGGGATTTCCTTTGCTGCTGCTACAACTTTTCTTTATTGCTTCTTGCTCTTTTGAATATGATCTCGATCATTGTCTTGATTAAGTCTGATGTTGAAAGAGTAACTACTCTTTCCTTTGAGCAAAAATGAATATCCATTAAAGAGATCTTTACATACTTTAAGCCATTTTGTACATATTTGATCTCACATATATTTGAGATGTTTTCCTTTACAATTCCAAAAATCAAGGCCATATTATTCAATGTCTTTTGTATAAAAGATTCTTTCCATGTAAGCCATCAAGTCTTCATATGAACTTGGACATTTCCATGTGTACTGGAGGAATTTGCTCTCTTGCAATAGTGTTCATTCGACTTAGCTTTCTCAAATCTTCCTTCTTTGCAGGATCATTATCATTTGAAGGTTCCTTATTTGTTCCAGAACAATAAAATCCTTGATTCTTGAATATTAAGTACCATGCAGATCTTCTTTCCTTTGGAAGTGCATTTTGAGATTCTTTTTCTTTGCTTCCTCGTACTTCTTTCCTTTCTTGATAGATCTCAATATATCTTTGACTCCTTTCTTGATCTTGAAAAATAATATCTTTCCATAATATAGATTATACTATACCCATAATATATTTTCTTTTCATAAAAAATATATTCTTCCTTGTCCTTGTAGTATCTCTTCCATATAGTATCTTCCTTCCACAAAATAATAGATCTTCACCACGATTTTAGTAACTTTCCTTTCAAGATGTTGAAAAACTTCTATCTATAATTTTCATAGATTCTTCTTCTGATATTGTAGTAAGCCATTCAATATTTGAAATTTCACTTTCAAATATTATTCCTTCTATGACGCTTGGAGATTAAATCTCTGAAAATAATCTTCCTTGATAAATTCTTCACATGATATTCTCTTTCCCATATTTGTTTGGATCTTTCTCAGCATCTTCTTTTTTGAATAAATCTGTGCAAAAAATAAGATTACCACAAGTAAATATTCTTTGATTAATAATTATGTTGGTTTGTTATCATCAAAATTAATACGTGAAACCTTAAAGCTAACAATCTCCCCCTTTTTTGATGATGGCAAACCATTGAGTACAAAATAAGAAAATTTAATCAAAGACTTAATTAAAGGCAATGATAAGCTAGATAATCAAGATAAACTGGTTACTTCCCTGAAGTCTTCTTCTCGAAATGCATGTAGTACATAGTGTGTGAACTCCCCCTCATTCTATGTATTCCTCAGTTATGTCCCCCCCCCCTCCATATATTCTACTAAGTTTTCGAAATTTTATACACATTATTTTCTCTCCCTTTTGTCATCATCAAAATGGTGAAGTAACTTGTAGTGAATATGCAAAAACGTATTTGTGACAAGATATAAATAACATACAGACAATTACACATACTACCCACATATCCAATTAAAAGTATGACTATAACTTATAATCATTCAAGGAGTTATAAAAAATCATGAAACTAAAAGTATTAACCCAAGGCTAAAGAAATTATACAGTCTAAAAGATAAGGTTTTAAATAACAGAGGAAAACTATTTGCCTTGTTAAACATATAGAGTAGCAGGAAAAAAAACTTTGAGCCATTAAAATGTTTTGTGACTCACTCAAATATTACTAAAGACTTGCAAACTTACAGCCACGAAAAGATACAAGATGACATCATTATCATACCAGCTTCTTTCGTAAATGTGAGAAAATATCTGCAAAATGATGGTCAATGTCCTCCAGGTAGATTTTCAAAATACTTTCTGCCACAAGCAATCTTATGACACGTGTTATGCCTTGTGCTCTAGTTTTGTCTTTTTCATGACATGAGAATTCTTTAAAAAAAAAAGTCCATCCCAATTTTTTATTTCAGTCTACTTTGTTGCCTGCAAGGTTTTCATCTGAAATATCCTAGTAGATCAAAGAAATTAGTTCTTGCATATAATAATCCATAATTTAGAATGTCAAACAAAAATCTTTTGTGGAACTATAAAGAGATATTATGGGATCAGGTATACCAAAATATTTGTCATAAAAATAGAGAGTCGGTCATACCTTGGTACTTTATTCGATCGTTGGACTTTACCAATTTTCTCCTTGCTTCGCATTATTTGGAATGTGAAGATGAAGGTTAATTCTCCATCATACTCATTTTCAAACCGATCATCTTCTAGAGGCTTAAAAATACTTGACATGCTTTTGGTTAGTATTACCAAAAAAAAAATATGCTCTTGTAAATGCATCTTTGGAAAGAATAATCGTCAAATGATAAACGTAAATTTGTTTCAAATGATAACTGGTCTTGATCACAAGAATGTGATTCAAAAAACCTTCAATTCCAAAGAGAGTTTAGAGAATAATGTTATGCAATTTTCAAACCATTTAAAAAAATATTTCAACATCCATACAAAAATAGTCTACAAACTTTGTAATATGCACACGAAAAATGTTGTTCTAACAAAACTCTCTAGGAAGAAACAAACCTTCTTGTTGTGAAACCTTGTGCTACAAATTTACACATAATTTTCACAACCTTACCAATCTTATCAGGCTTTAGATATTCATGATTGCAGCTCCTTTTCTTGGTACTGGATTTCCATGCTTTTGATTCTTTCAACTTCGCTCAACAAATTTTACATTGCTAGAATCCAATATTCATCGTTTAATGCTTCTTCATGACTGTCTAGTTCAACTACTGATGTGTCATTAGCAGATTATTGCAAGCTATCCACTGCAAGTTCTCCATCTTTATTCACAATTTGCTCAGAAAAATATTAGTATAAAGAAAAACGCGTATGTTGGGATTTCTCTTACAACTAATATTCAAAATTTCATAAAATCGTAAGTAGTAATGAATACAGAATATGCAACCAAAGGAAATAAGATAACCAAAAATTAATTTTTCTTCCTTCCCATAGCTCAGACAGAATTCCATTCAAGATAAGATCCAATGAAAAATATTAAAGCACATGTAGGCCAATAATGACAATTTATGCAAAAATGATGCTTTCTTTTCAAGTCTGCTTTAAATTGAGGCGCCAAACTAAAAATATGAAGATCATGCTTGTTGCAAGAAAATGTCAAACAAATACTATTAAAACTCACATTGATGATCACTGCAAATGCGTCATTTACTTATTAAAAATATAATCTAACGACCCGACCGATCGTTTTGTGTTATCAGACCCTGTTCCACAAAATAAAACTTCCCATAGCGGCTTATGACTTATGACTTGTGGGGACTGGTGGTTTGGGATTCGGAAGTGTTTAGAGTGCTATAGGAACACTTGGTTCCTTAAGGTTGGCCTTTAAGGCCATGTCTGACTTCGGTCAAAATTTTTAGTAAACGACCTCGGAATCGAGTTTCGACGGTTCCGGTAGCTTCGTATAATGATTTCAGACTTGGGTGTATATTCGGAATGGGTTTGGATGACCCGGGAGCATTTCGACGCCCAATATTGAAATAAGAGTTCCTTAGGTTTCTATTGTGGTTTGGGACGTGTTTTTGAGTTATCGAGGTCCGGACGGAATTCTGAGAATGGGAATAGTTCTGTTATGTCATTTATGACTTGCCTGCAAAATTTGGTGTCATTCCAAGTAGTATATGTCGGTTTGGCGTGTTGTTAGCGAAGTCAAGAAAAACTTAAAGTTCCTAAGTTTGGTTCTAAGGGTTTTGAGGTGTGGTTTTGAGTTTTAGCGTTGTTTTGAGTGTTCTGAAAGCTCGAGCGAGTCCGTATTATGATTTGGGACTTGTTGGTATATTTGGACGGGGGCTCGGGTGGGCCCAGGTGCTTCCCGAACACCACACGAGGCCAAAAACCAGCTGAAATAGCTGCTTGTGCACCTGTTCTGGTGTGACCTCAGGTGTGGTTGCCCGGTCGCATGTGCAGGACCACTTTTGTATTCTTAGCCTCGCAGGTGCGACCCCCAGTGGACAGGCCATCCCTCACAGGTGCGGAAAAAGTTCCGCAGGAGCGGAGCCGCAAGTGCGGTCTCCTCTCCGCAGGTGGGAGCCCAGGCCTCCTCGTCCTTTTCCGCAGGTGTAAGCCTTTGATCGCAGGTGCCGTCCTCGAGCCGTAGGTGCGGAACCACTGTCAGGTAGTGTGTATCTTTAAAATACGGGAATCTTCATTTTTCTTCATTTTCTTCCTCCATTAGAACACTTGAGAGCTTGGAAAAAGGGCTCTACGACCCAACCATTGAAAGGTAAGTAAATTCTATCCTAAAGTTGGTTAATGCATGCATTCTTAGTAGGATTTAACTACTTAATTAGTGGAAAATTTAGGAATTTGGATAGTAACCTAAGGCCTTCGAGAATTTAGAAAATTACCCGTGAATTGGCTATGCAATCATACAAAAATCGTATATTAATGATCCTTAGGCTATGGGTGGGTGTTTCCTCCGAGAATTTTTAGAATCCGAGCATGCAGGCCCGGGGTTGGATTTTGAGATTTCTTCAAGAATGGAGAATTTGACTAAATAATAGGATAATTCCATGCTTTGAATATAAATTGATATATTTGTATAACATTTGGATAATTTCGAGTCCGTGGGTGTCGAGTTTGGAGTTTCGGGCGCATCCTTGACCCGGGGAGTAGGTACGGCGCGAGGTGAGTCTACTTTCTAACCTTGTAAGGGGCAACTATCCCCTAGGTGATTTAAATGCTATATGTGATAATTGTGGGGGCTACGTACGTACAAAGTGACGAGAGTCCGTACGTAGCGGCTAATAATTATGTCCGGGTAGTTAGGCCCACATCACGCCTTGTGTTTTACTTGATATGAACTATATGCTCAATAAATTAAATGTTACATGCGGCTTATTTCCCTGAGGTCATGAAATTTGAGAAAACTTGTAAGGAATTGTTCACTGAAAAGTAATTTAAAAAGGAATAATGTGTGTTCATGTGACCGCTTCGCAAATTTACATTCTGCGAGCGGAGTGTGATTTCCCCACTCTTATGGGAACGGGCCGTACACCACGACGGATTGAGAGATGCACTTTTGGTTCTGGCCGTTCGATCCTCGGTAGTGCATAAAGAGGATTACTTTATGGCAGAGATGCACTTTTGATTCGGGTCGTTCGATCCTCGGCAGTGCATAGGTGTGAGTACTTTATGGAAAGGTGCACTTGTGGTTCGGGCAGTTCGACTCTTGGCAGTGCACGGACATGACTATCTTATGACTCCGGCCGGTTGTCCTTACCCTGCATGCACGTGATTTATTTATTACTTAATTCATGGACATTGATTTGACAGATATTTGGGGGAAGGCAAAGTAGTAATTGTTTTATTCATTCCCAGTATTTCCTTGAATTTCAGTGCCTTATATATATTTGTTGCTTCACTGCCTTTACATGCCTACCGTTTCTATCATATTCTGTTAAATTATATTGTTGGACCTTAGTGAGTGTCATGTCGACCTCTCTTCACTACCTCTTCGAGGTTAGGCAGGATACTCACTTGGTACATATATATTTATGTACTCATGCTACGCTTCTATACTTAATTGTACATGTTCTGAGGCTGGTGCATCTGGTTGTCAGACCGGAGCTTGACTTGATATTAGACGGGCCGGACTTCTCGATGAGCTGCTTTTCTCCTGGCGATCTCCGGCATCACCATGGGATTTATTTTGCTTATTTCCCGTCTATTCCCTTCAGACAGTGGGATTGTATATTATATCTTTTGTATATTCTATTAGTATATCCGTAGGACTTATGACACTAGTTCTTGACATACACGTGATAATTATTATGGATTTCGGGTTTGTATAATATATTGGCTCATGCCTCTTCATGACTGCTTTCGATTAAAAACTGGCTAAATATCCTTGTCGATTCATGTTTTAGGTTTTAAAAACTGAGTATATGTTAAAATGTTTAATCTAATAAGAAAGAACCCTTAGTAAATTGAGAGTTGGCTTGTCTGATCCCGCTGTTGGGTGCCATCATGACCTAAGTTAGGATTTTGGGTCGTGACATATAAACTATGCAAAAGTAAGGATAAACATCAATAGAGACATACATATGTACTTTCCAAGATTTTGAATCTTAGGAATAGTAGAGTATCTCCACATGCACAAGTTACTGAGGCATCAAGGGTGAACAACCTTCTCAGATTTGAATGAAATATAAAAACTTTCTTCAAGATAAATGATATAAGAAGTAATTCTCTTTACAAATTATCTTAAGCTCAGAACTACATGAAAGGAATGGATGAATGCTTGATTATCCTAATGCTTATACAAATAACATGGTTCATGCAAGATATAAATTCGTTCTATTCAAAATCTCGAAATCAAGGATAAGATTAACACCAAACACAACAGTAGTATGTTGCAGCTAGTCAACTCAAGCAATATGTAGTTGTACATATAATATTATACTTAACCACAAAAATGTTACTAGATATGTATCACCTTATAAAGCATCCGAAGGACTTGAATAGCTTTTAGTGATACCAATCACTTAAGCTTTACCATCACGTGTAATAGTTCCTTCATCATATATAGGGTATGTATGAACTTTGAAGCATCTTTAAGCATGTGCCTTGACTAGCCATTATGCAAATGTCATTTATCCTTTTTTATGGATGGACTCAGAATTCCTGCAAAACAAATTAATTTATTTTGGTACCCAAATCTTTTTGGGTCCTTCATGGTTAGTAGATTGTGTAATTAGAGATGCATGTAACTGCTTAGGTCTCCAAACATATTTTGATGTAACATAACTTTTGGCATAATTGCATGCAAATATTTTATGTCCAGAATGCCACAATAGTGGCATGTAATATGAGAAGACGAGTGTTTAAGTCACGACCCAAAACTAACCCTATCGTGATGGCGCCTATCGTGGTACTAGGCAATCCGACACATTACCAAAACGAATAGATATTTTCATTTCAAAGAAAATTTCAAAGCTATTTAATATAAAACCTTCATAAAGGGGTTCAAATCAAACACAAGTGAGGAAAAGAAAAGCCCGACATCGGGGTGTCACTAGTCATGAACATCTATTATAAATTTGTCTAACAATATCGAGAGTAACATAGCCTGGAGAGTAACTAAGTACAACTAAAGGAAGATAAGAGGGAGAAGAGCAGGGCTGCGATCACCAAGCAGCTACCTTGCTATCTCCGAGAAATCTGCAACCGGAATAGTCCATAGCCGCTACCGTGTCCAGATACGCCTGGATCTGCACACAAGGTGCATGGAGTAATATGAGTACGCCAACTCAGTAAGTAACAACAGTAAATAAAGACTGGAAAGTAGTGACGAGCAATAATGCAAGTAAAGTTCATATCATGAAAACTCCGTAAAATACGACATGCTTTTAAAACCAGAGTTTGAATCAAATCATCTCATTTAAATCCAGTTCCAGTAAAATCATTTTAAGACATCTTTCAACAGTTTTCAAAAAAAGGCCCAATGCAAAGGTGAGCAAAAATGATGAAATCATAATCAGCCCCCCGGGCAACATCACTTATATACAGCCCCTCGGGCAAACACCACTCATATACAGCCCCTCGGGCAAACCTCACAATCACTCGTGTACAACCCCTCGGGAAAACCTCACCATCACACATTCCTCCCAGTAACTCAGCACTCGTACTCAATAGGTACCTACGCTCAATGGGGGAGTGTACAGACACCGGAGGGGCTCCTTCATCCCAACTGCTATATCAAGCCAATCATGGCATAAATCAATGAGGCCATCGACCAATATCAAACATGCCGCAGTGTGCAACCCGCTCCCATAAATATCCTCACAAATCAGGCCCTCGGCCTCACTCAGTCATAATTCTTTCCAGCCTCTCGGGCTCTCAGAAAAACGAAGTATTCAACCCAAACAACATTCATATGATGCACTAAAACAGAGTAATAGAGACTGAGTTATGTAGTAAATAAATATAAACATGACTAAGTATAGATTTTCGATCAAAAATAATGAGAGGATAGCAAGAAGAGACCTTTAAGAGTCCAAACAACACTAGAATAAGGCCTAAACATGGCATCCGACCTGATTTACAGAAATTATTTCGAAAACACATAAGAATCATATAGTTTCAACAAAATATTCAACTTTACAGTTGATATGGGACGGACCAAGTCACAATCCCCAACAGTTCACGCCCACACGCCTGTCACCTAGCATGTGCGTCACCTCAAAATAGTCACATGACACAACATCCGGGGTTTCATACCCTCAGGACTAGATTTACAATCGTTACTTACCTCAAATCGATCAAATCTCTACTCTGCGATGCTCCTGCCCCTCGATTCGGCCTCCAAATTCTTCGAATCTATTCACAACCAGTACAATACCATCAATATACGCTAATGGAATGAATTCCATAAGAAAAAAACTATCAAATTAGACCCCAAGCCCGAAATCGGCTCAAACCCGGCACTCGGGCCCGCATCTCGAAATCTGACAAAAATTACAAAATTTGAAAGCCCATTCACTCACGAGTCCTTACATAAGCAATTTATCAAAATCCGACATTATTTGGTCCCTCCAATCCCCAAATCAAACTCTCCAAAATCCCAAGCCCTAACCCCTCATTTTCACCTTTAATTCAAACAAATTAAATGATAAAACAACGGGAAATCACCATAGATAGGAGTATTAGAGCTCAAGCAACATACCTCACTGAAAACCCCTTGAATCTCCCTTCAAGATCACTCCAAAACCTCCAAAAACCAACTTGAAAATGGTGGAAATGAACCAAAATTCGCGAAGTGTGCTATTTATACTTTCTGCCCAGGTCTTTCGCACCTGCACTCAAAAATTCACACCTGCGGTCTCGCTTCTGCGGAAAATCATCCCAACCTACAGAAAATCACTTAAGTCCTCATTCCGAAACTGCGCCCCAAATTTCGCACCTGCGGGCGCGCACCTACGCAACTCTTCCGCTTCTGCGGAACTGGCTCAACTCTTCCCTTCCGCATCGGCGCTCAAGGCCTCGCACCTGCGGGCTCGCAGATGCAACCAACCCTTCGTACCTGCGGCTCCAGCCATGGACTTTTGTTTTTACATCTGCGGCTACCCAAGCGCACCTGCGACCTCGCACCTGTGACTCCCCATCCGCAGGTGCGGAAAACACCAACAACTTCAAAAACCAACAGATCAGCCATCTCCCAACATCAACAATTGATTCGTTAACCACCCGAAACTTACCCAAGGCCCTTGGGACCTCAATCAATCATAACAACAAGTCATATATCAACATACGAACTTAGTAGAACCTTCGAATCACTCAAAACAACATCAAAATACCAAATTACCCTCGGATTCAAACCTAAGAACTTCTAAACTTCCAAATTCCGCAAACGATGCCGAAACCTACCAACCCATGTCGGAATGACCTCAAATCTTAAACACACGTCATAAATGACAATACGAACCTACTCTCACTTCCGGAATTCCATTCCGACCCCGATATCAAATTTTCCACTACGGACCAAAATCGTCAAATTTTAAACTTTTACCAATTCAAGCCTAATTCTACCACGGATCTCCAAGTCACATTCCGGACGCACTTCTAAGTCCAAAATATCCTAACAGAACTAACCGAACCATAAAAATCTAAATTCAATATCGATTACACATAATACAACATCCGGTTGACTTTTCCAACTTAAGCTTCTAAATAGGAGACTAAGTGTCTCATTACACTCTGAAACCACTCCGGACCCGAACCAACCAACATGATACGATAAAATACAGCTAAAGAACAAAAAAGGAAGAAGAAATGGGGGAAACAGGGCTATAACTCTCGAAACGACTGGCTGGGTTATTACATCCTCCCCCTCTAAAATAAATTTTCATCCTCGAACGAGTCTAGAAACATTCTCGGAGTCTCAAATAGGTGTGTATATATGATCTGCATCTCCCGTTTGGTCTCCCAGGTGGCCTTTTCCATAGGTTGACCCCTCCACTACATCTTCACTGAAGCTATGTCCTTTGACCTCAACTTTCGAACATGCCGATCCAAAATAACCATCGGCTCCACATCATAAGTCATATCACATTCCAAATGAAACGTGCTAAAGTCCAAAACATGGGACGGATCGCCAACATACTTCTGGAGCATGGAAACATGAAATACCGGATGCACACTCGACAAGCTGGGTGCCAAGGAAAGCTTATAAGCCACCTCCGCTATCCTCTGAAGCACCTCAAAAGGCCCAATGAATCGGGGGCTCAACTTGCCCCTCTTCCCAAACCTCATAACACCCTTCATGGGTGATACCTTCAGCAAAACCTTCTCCCCAACCATAAAAGACATATCACAGACCTTCCTTTCCGCATAGCTCTTCTGCCTAGACTGCACCATGCGAAGCCACTCCTGAATCATTTTCACCTTATCTAATGCATCCTGAACCAAGAATGTACCCAAGAGCCTAGCCTCACCCGACTCAAACCATACTACCGGGGATCTACACCTCCTCCCATATAAATCCTCGTATGGATCCATCTGAATACTCGACTGCTAACTGTTGTTATATGCAAACTCTGTGAGCGGCATGAACTGGTAACATGAACCACCAAAGTCAATGACACAAGAGCGCAACATGTCATGTAATATCTAAATAGTACACTCGGGTTGTTCGTTCTTCTGAGGGTGAAAAGCTGTACACAACTCAACCTGAGTACCCAACTCTCACTGCACGACCTTCCAAAACTGTGATGTTAACTGAGTACCTCAATCTGAAATGATGGAAACTGGGACACCATGCAGGAGAACAATCTCTCGAATATAAATCTCAGCTAACCGCTCTGAAGTATAAGTAGTACCAACAGGAATGAAGTGCGCGGACTTGGTCAGCCGATCCGTAATAACCCAATTAGCAGTGAACTTCCTTGAAGTCCATGGGAGCCCAACTAAAGAGTCCATGATGATCCGCTCCCACTTCTACTCCGGAGTATCTAATCTCTGAAGAAATCCACCCGGCCTCTGATGCTCATACTTAACCTGCCGACAGTTGAGGCACCGAGCTACAAACCCAACTATATCCTTCTTCATCCGCCTCCTCCAGTAGTGTTATCTCAAATCCTGGTACATCTTCGCGACACCCGGATTGATGGAATACCGCGAGATGTGGGCTCCTCAAGAATCAATTCCCGAAGCCCATCTACATTAGGCACACATATCTGGCCCTGCATCCTCAACATGCCGTTATCACCAATAGTCACATCCCTAGCACCACCTTGCCGGACCCTGTCCTGAAGAACAAGCAGGTTGGGGTCGTGATAATGACGCTCCCTGATACGGTCATAAAGAGAAGACTTGGAGATCACGCAAAACAACACCCGACTTGGCTCCGAAATATCCAATCTATAAACTGGCCCACTGAGGTCTGAACATCCAATGACAAGGGTCTCTTTAATGCTGGAAGATATGCTAAACTCCCCAAACTCTCCACCCGGTGACTCAAAGCATCGACCACCACACTGGCCTTCCCCGGATGGTACAAAATTGTGATGTCATAATCCTTAAGAAGATCCAACCATCTCCGCTGACGCAAATCAAGATCCTTCTACTTAAACAGATGCTGCAGACTCTGGGGATCAGTATAGATCTCACAATGAACCCCATACAAATAGTGACGCCAAATATTCAAGGCGTGGAAAATGGTTGCTAACTCAAGATCATGGACAAGATAGTTCTTCTCATGGGTCTTCAACTGGCATGAGGCATAGGAAATCACCCAACCCTCATACATCAGAGCACATCCAATGCCTATCCTTGAGGCATCACAATACACGGTGTAAGATCCTGAAGTTGATGGCAGAACTAACATTGGAGTTGTGGTCAAGGCAGTCTTGAGCTTCTGAAAGCTCTCCTCACACTCATCCGACCACCTGAATGGAGCATCTTTTTGGGTAAATTTGGTCAAGGGCGATGAAAATCCCTCTACAAAGCAATGGTAATAACCCGCCAAACCCAGAAAGCTCCTAATCTCCATGGCTGAGGATGGTCTAGGAAAACTATGCACCGCCTCTATCTTCTTCGAATCCATCTGAATACCCTAATTGGACACCACGTGCCCATGGAATGCCACTAAACCGAACCAAAACTCACACTTGGAGAACATTACATAAAGCTTCTCCTCAATCTCTATGATACAATCCTCAAATGCTGAGTATGCTCCTTCTGGCTACGAGAGTACACAAGAATATCATCAATGAATACAATAACGAAGGATTCCAAATTGGGCTGGAAAAAACTGTTCATCAAATGCATGAACGTTGCTGGGGCATTGGTCAGCCAAAAGGGATCACCAAGAACTCATAATGGCTATAACGGGTCCTGAAAGCTGTCTTAAGAATATCGGAATCTCGAATCTTCAGTTGGCGATACCCGGACCTCAAATCAATCTTAGAGAACACCCTCGCTCCCTGAAGCTGGTCAAATAAATCATCAATACGAGGCAAAGGATACTTGTTCTTCACAAATTGAACAGGTGCACCCCATGGTGATACACTAGGCCGAATAAACCCCTTATTAAGGAGTTCCTGAAGTTGTTCTTTCAATTCCTTCAACTCCTCCGGTGCCATATGATACGGTTCGATATAAATGGTCTGAGTGCCTAGCACAAAATCAATACCAAAGTCAATATCCCTGTCAGGTGGCATGCCCCGCAAGTCCGTAGGAAACACATCCGGATAATCACGTACCACTGGAACAGAATCAATGGTAGGAGTCTCTGCATTAACATACCTCACAAAAGACAAATAAGACAGGCAACCCTTCTCTACCATACGCTGAGCCTTCAGATATGAAATCACCCTACTTGGTACATAATCTACAAAACCGCTCCACTCAACCCTCAGAAATCCCGGCATAGTCAAGGTCACGGTCTTAGCGTGACAATCTAGAACAACATGGCATGGAGATAACTAATCCATACCTAATGTAACATCAAAGTCAACCATGCTGAGCAGCAAAAGGTCCACTCGGGTCTCCAGACCCCCAATACTCACCACACATGACCGATATACACGGTCCACAACAATAGTATCACCCACATAAGTCGATACATGAACAGATGAAACTAAAGACTTGCGGGGCATATCCAGAAAATGAGCAAATTATGAGGAAACATATGAATACGTGGAACCGGGTCAAATAATACAGAGGCATCTTGGTGGCAGACTGAGACAATAACTGTAATCACGGCATCTGAAGCAATAGAATCTGGTCTGTCTGGTAGTGCATAGAAACGGGCCTGGCCACCACCTTATCGACCTCCCCCTCTAGGGCGACCCCTAGTTGACTAACCTCCTCCCCTATCTAGTTGGGAGGGTGGTGAAGTAATTGGTGCTGAAGTCGACGGCTAACTCCTCTACTGAGGCAAACCCCCATGACGATGAGGACACTGCCTCCACATATGCCCAAACTCCCCACACTCACAACAACCCCCTGGTGCTAGTGATGGGGACTGAAGGGAACCCCTAGCACCGACATAGTTCGTGGAAGAACCTGGCATGGAGAAGCCATGAACTGATGGAGCATGGGACAAACTCTGAGCTGGTAGGGTCCCTGATGAGAAATGTGAGAACCATGGTCTGATAATGCACCACGTGAACTAGGTTAGCTAACTGAGCATGCCTGAATGGACGGCCTCTGCCGTGCTGAAACTGGCCCCCATGAGGCCCACCAATGAATCCACCCTGACCACGAGGCCTCTTGGCCTCCCTCTCAACCCTTTCCTGACCGCGAACCATCTCAATCTATCGAGAAATGTCGACAACCTCATCAAAAGTAGCACCAGACACTCTCTCTCTGGTCATAAGCAATGGAAGCTCAAAATCGAGGCCATCTATAAACCACATGATCCTCTTTCGGTCTATGGGAACCAACCAGATCGCATGACAAGCTAACTCAGAGAACCGCATCTCATACTGTGCCATAGACATATCACCCTGTCGAAGCTACTCAAACTTTTTGCGTAGCTCCTCTCTGCGCGACTGTGGTACAAACTTCTCCAGAAAGAGAAAGGAGAATTGCTGCCAAGTAAGGGGTTCTGCGCCAACCGACCTATGCCTCTCGCAAGCCTCCCACCAACTGAATGCATCCCTAGAGAACTGGAAAGTAGTGAATGAGGCCCAACTGGTCTCAAGAATACCTGTTGTCCGGAGCATCCTCAGACACTAATCCAAGAAATCATGTGCATCCTCTCCCTCTATACCAGTGAAAGATGGAGGCTGGAGTCTCCCAAACCTCTCTAATCTACACTACTCATCCTAAGGCATAACAGAAACCACATAGTCCTGAGCAACTGTATCCGGCTAGACTGGTGTTGCCCCTAGTGTCTGAAGTCCCTGAACAACATGCTCCGATATGCGGACAACGGGATTCTGAGTGCCTCCCCCGGCCTGAGAAGTAGTTGCGGTTGTAGAAATAGAGATTGCTTGAGCAAGGGCAGTACATACTGATAAGATTTGAGCTAGGGCATCCTGAAGGCCAGGAATCACAATAGGCACAGGTGGTGCCTGAGGTTGTCCCGCTGGAGCATCAGCGACTGGGACCTGGTCTGGAGCAACTGGGGGGTCTACAGGTACTGCACCGGCTGCTGTGCGGGCTGCACCTCTACCCCTACCACGACCTTGGCTTCTCGTGGGCATGGCTAGTGGTACTGGTGGTTGGTCACTCCGTCCGGTAGTGCGAGTCCTCACCATCTAGGAGAAAATGAGACAATAGAAGTTTAGTTACCAGAATCAATGTATTCGCACGACAAGAATTCAAGAATGTGAGATTTTTCCTAAGGGTTCTGCAGCCTCTCGAAGATAAGTAGGGACGTCTCCGCACCGATCCGTAAGTCTCTACTAAACCTGCTCATGACTTGTGAGACCTATGTAACCTAGGGTCTGATACCAACTTGTCACGACCAAAAACTAACCATGTCGTGATGGCCCCTATCGTGGTACTAGGCGAGCCGACACATTACTAAAACGAATAGATATTTTAATTTCAAAAAAAATTTCAAAGCTATTTAATAGAAAACCTTCATAAAGAGGTTCAAATCAAACACAAATGCGAAAAGAAAAGACCGACATCGGGGTGTCACTAGTCATGAGTATCTACTATAATCTTTCTGACAATATCGAGACTAACATAGCCTGGAAAGTAACTACATACAACTAAAGAAATATAAGAGGGAGAAGAGTAGGGCTACAATCACCAGGCAGCTACCTTGCTATCTCCGAGAAATCTGCAACCGGAATAGTCCACAGCTGCTACCGTGTCCAGATACGTCTGGATCTGCACACAAGGTGTATGGAGTAACGTGAGTATGCCAACTCAGTAACTAACAACAGTAAATAAAGACTGAGAAGTAGTGACGAGAAATAATGCAAGTAAAGTAAATTTCATATCACAAAAACTCAGTAAAATACGACATGATTTTAAAACCAGAGTTTGAATCAAATCAGCTCGTTTGAATCCAGTTCCAGTAAAATCATTTAAATACATATTTCAATAGTTTTCAAAACAAAGGCTCAATGCAAAGGTGTGCAAAAATGATGAAATTATAATCAGCCCCTCGGGCAACATCAGTCATATACATCCCCTCGGGAAAACATCACTCATGTACAGCTCCTCGGGCAAATCTCACAATCACTCATGTAATACCCCTGGGGAAAACCTCACCATCACTCATGCCTCCCAATCACTCAGCACTCGGCACTCGCACTCAATAGGTACTTGCGCTCACTGGGTGTGTGTACAGACTCCGGAGGAGCTCCTTCATCCCAAGAGCTATATCAAGCCAATCATGGCATAAATCAATTAGGCCCTTGGCCTATATCAAACATGTCGCGGTATGCAGCCCAATCCCATAAATATCCTCGTAAATCAGGTTATAGACCTCAATCATTCATAAACCTCTCCAGCCTCTCGGGCTCTCAGAAAAACAAAGTATTCAGCCCAAACAACATTTATGTGATGCATCAAAATAGAGTAATAGAGACTGAGTAATGCAGTAAATAAGTATAAACATGACTGAGTATAGATTTGCAATCAAAACCAATGAGAGGATAGAAGGAAAAGACTTCTAACGGTGAAAACAACACTCACATAAGGCCTAAACATGGCATCCGGCCTGATTTACAGAAATTCTTTATAAAACACATAAGAATCATATAGTTTCAACAAAATATTCAACTTTACAATTGATATGGGATGGATCAAGTTACAATCCCCAACGGTGCATGCCCACACGGCCGCCACCTAGCATGTGCGTCACCTCAAAATAGTCACATGACGTAAAATCCGGGGTTTCATACCCTCAGGACTAGATTTACAATCGTTACTTGCCTCAAACAGATCAAATCTCTGCTCTGCGATGCTCTTGCCCCTCGATTTGACATCAAAATGCTCCGAATCTATTCACAACTAGTACAATACCATCAATATATGCTAATGGAATGAATTCCAAAAGAAAAAAAATATCAAATTAGACCCCAAGTCCGAAATCGGCTCAAACCCGGTCCCCTGGCCCACATCTCAAAATCAGACAAAAATTATAAAACTTGAAAGCTCATTCACTCACGAGTCTATACATATGAAATTTATCAAAATCCGACATCATTTGGTCCCTCCAATTCCCAAATCAAACTCTCCAAAATCCCAAGCCTTAACCCCTCATTTTCACCCCTAATTTCCACTAATAAATGATAAAACAAGGGGAAATCACCATAGATAGGAGTATTAGAGCTCCAGAAACTTTCCTCACTGAAAACCCCTTGAATCTCCCTTCAAAAGCTCCAAAACCGACTTGAAAATGGTGGAAATGAACCAAAATTCGCGAAGTGTGCTATTTATACTTTCTGCCCAGGTTTTTCGCACCTGCGGTCAAAAATCCGCACCTGCGATCTCACTTCTGCGGAAAATCATCCGCACTTGCGCAAAATCACTTAAGTCCCCCTTCCGCACCTGCGGCCCAAGTTCAGCACCTGCGAGTGTGCTCCTGCGCAACTCTTCCGCTTCTGCAGAAGTGGGTCAAATTTTCCCTTCTGCATTTGCACTCAAGGACTGGAACCTGCGGCTCCAGCAGTGGATTTCAATTTCCATATCTACGGCTACCCAAGCGCACCTACGGCTCCCTATCCGCAGGTGCGGAAAACACTAGCAACTTCAGAAACCAGCAGATGAGCCACTCCCAACATCAATAATTGATTCATTAACCACCCGAAACTCACTTGAGGCCCTCGGGACCTAAACCAATCATACCAAAATGTAATATACCAACATACAAACTTAGTCTCAGCTTCGAATCACTCAAAACAATATCAAAACACCAAATTACCCTCAGATTCAAGCGTAAGAACTTCTAAACTTCTAAATGACCCAAACGATGCCAAAAATTACCAATCCACATTCGAATGACATCAAATTTTACACACACATCACAAATGAAAATACGAACCTACTCCCACTTCCAGAATTCCATTCCGACCTTGATATCAAATTTTCCACTGCCGACAAAAATTGTCAAATTTCTAACTTTCGCCAATTCAAGCCTAATTCTACCACGGACCTCCAAATCATATTCCGGACGTGCTCCTAAGTTCGAAATCTCCTAACGGATCTAACTGAATCATAAAAATCCAAATCCAAGATTGTTTACACATAAGCCAGCATCCGATAGACTTTTCCAACTTAAGATTCTAAATAGGAGACTAAGTGTCTCATTCTACTCTGAAACCACTCCGGACCTGAACCAACCAACATGATATGATAAAGTACAACTGAAGGACACAAAAGGAAGCAGAAATGGGGGAAACGAGGCTATAACTCTTGAAACGACCGGTCGGGTCGTTACAGTTTACCTGCAACTGCCTTATTAGTTGACTTGGAACTTTCCTCAATCAACTTGTTCAAAGTAGGGAGTTTACCAGTAGATCTCTTTTCAGTCGACTTATAGTTGTTAAGCAAAGGAGACAACTTTGATCGATCAAAGTAGTGGTTGGGGGATTTGTGCAAGCTACTTATTTGTTTGCGACACTCAAAATTTTCTTCTTGAAGTAAGTTATTCTCCACCAGATATATTTTAAGCTGAATATCCTAGTCTTTCTTTTCGTTTCTCAACTTGTTATATTCTTCAAGTTTGATCTCGCAATCTTTCTTCTCATGTATAAACTTGTTATTTTCTTCAAGTTGGATCTCCCTATTCTTCTTCTCCTTCCTCAACTTATTATATCCATTTCGAAATTTCTCAAGGTCATTGAGAACCAATTCGATATTATCCAGCACTTCATCACATTTATCTCAGTAAGTAATAGGAGTGGGACATACCTTGTTAATTTCTCCCATTTCCATGAAACATTGATTCTCCATTCTTTCTTGATTGTTTTCTTCTTCAGATTTATCCTCGTCGCTCCAAGATTTGTGATTCTTTTTCTTGAGATCACAATCCAGAATAGCATTAAAGAACACCTCGTCAATTTCTCCTCTTTTATTGAGGCATATGTTTTTCATTTCTTCTTGATCATCCTCGTTTCTCCAAGTTGAGATTCTATACTTTTTCTTCTTGAAGCTGGGACATTTTAATTTCAGATGTCCAGGTTTACCACATTTGTAGCAGCATATGTTCTCTTGTTGTTGAACCCCGTTCTTTGGATTCTTATGATGATTCTGGATGGATTGAGATTTTCTATTTTTCTTCTTTCTACACTTCCTTTTTCTCATCCTGGGTATCACGGCCAAGTCTTCTCGATCTTCACCATTTTCGGATTCTTCAAGAGTTGACGTGGATTCAATTTCCTTAACTTT
The DNA here is from genome assembly GCA_005239525.1 of Nicotiana knightiana. Classification (NCBI taxonomy): domain Eukaryota; kingdom Viridiplantae; phylum Streptophyta; class Magnoliopsida; order Solanales; family Solanaceae; genus Nicotiana; species Nicotiana knightiana. The sequence continues at coordinate 27,434 of ML387684.1, read as the reverse complement.
GTTAATGTCCCCGTGGATATTTTCCAATCTGTCCCATATATCTTTAGCAGTCTCACAAGTGGATATTTTCTTATATTCTTCACTCATCGCACAATATAGCATGTTGATTGCTCTAGCATTTGTTTGCATAATATCCAACTGTTCTTTTGTGTAGTCAAATATGGATGCCCTTTTTACAAACTTTTTTCCTTCACTATTGTTCGGAATAAGTCTTGGTCTATTCTGAATAACTAGCCAGGCTCGATAATCTATTGATTGAACATAAACCTTCATTCTTTCTTTCCAATGGCAATAGTATTGACTATTGAAGTACGATGGCCTTCTTGTTGAGTATCCCTCTTGAAGTACGATTCCAATAATTTAATGATATGCCATGGATCTTTTCTCGCTTGCTGTTAAGCAAAGAATAAGATGTGAGACCTGCTCTGATACCATTTGAAAGTATGGAGGGGGTGAATTGTAGCCTTTTTAAATTTCTAGTCGACTACTCTTCAGACCTAGTCGACTTATGCGGAGACAGCCTGCACAGAACTGTAGTCCTTTCAATTTAAACAAGTTTTAATCATAATAAACAGTAAAGGAACAGAATATAATATGAGAAAAATAAAGTAAATGACACCAGAAATTTTTATACTGGTTCGGAACCAATGTGGTATCCTAATCCAGTCCTCATGGGTTGCAAGAGTGTTGTTTTTTAGAGATATTTGTAAATTGAATTGAATACAACCTTTGTGGTTTTCAACGATCACCACCAACATTGACAGGGTTGGTTTTCACTCGCTCACCAACAACGAACAAGAGTTTGTTTTCATTCGCTCACCAACAACGACCCTTTGATTTTCACTCGCTCACCAAAGAAACATACAATGACACAGCCTCTCGGACACACTGCCTTTCCAATATTTTTCTGTGTCTCTTCTCTCTTTTGTGTACACAGTAAATCTAAAAGTGAATTGCAATGCTTGTTAAGAGTAGAATAAAGAACTTATAGTTGGGTAGAAAATTGTATAGAAGGTTGCGTGTGTTTGCTGTTGCATGTGCTTTCTCTTTTATACTTGGTCGTTGAATATTCTAGCCGTTGCAGCGGTCTTCTACTTTTGGAAAGGGATTTCCTTTGCTGCTACTACAAATTTTCTTTATTGCTTCTTGCTCTTTTGAATATGATCTCGATCCTTCTCTTGATTAAGTCTGATGTTGAAAGAGTAAATACTCTTTCCTTTGAGAAAAAATGAATATCCATTAAAGAGATCTTTACATACTTCAAGCCATTTTGTACAGATTTGATCTCACGTAGATTTGAGATATTTTCCTTTGCAATTCCAAATATCAAGGCCATATTATTTAATGGTTTTTGTATAAAAGATTCTTTCCATGTAATTCATTAAGTCTTCATATGAACTTGGACGTTTCCATGTGTACTGAAGGAATTTTCTTTCTTGTAGTATTGTCCATTTGACTTAGCTTTCTCAAATCTTCCTTCTTTGTATGATCATTATTATTTGAAGATTCCTTATTTGTTCCAGAACAATAAAATCCTTGATTCTTGAATATTAAGTACCATGCAGATCTTCTTTCCTTTGGAAGTGCATTTTAAGATTCTTTTTCCTTTCTTCCTCGTAGTTCTTTCCTTTTTTGATAGATCTAAATATATCTTTGACTCCTTTCTTGATCTTGAAAAATAATCTCTTTCCATAATACAGATTATACTATACCCATAATATATTTTCTTTCCATAAAAAATATATTCTTCCTTGGCCTTGTAGTATCTCTTCCATATAGTATCTTCCTTCAACAAAATAATAGATTTTATCCACGATTTTAGCAAATTTCCTTTCAAGATGATGAAAAACTTTCTATCCATGACTTCCGCAGATTCTTCTTCCGATATTGTAGTAAGCCATTCAATATTTGAAATTTTACTTTCATATATTATTCCTTCTATGACGCTTGGAGATTAAATCTCTGAAAATAATCTTCTTTGATAAATTCTTCACATGATATTCTCCTTCCCATATTTGTTTTGATCTTTACCAGCATCTTCTTTCTTGAATAAACCTGTGCAAAAAATAAGATTACCACAAGTAAATGTTTTTTGATTAATAATTATGGTGGTTAGCAAACGTATTAATTTTGATGATAACAGAGGAAACCAAATTTCTCAAAATAGGATCCATTCGGGAAGTAAAGTATCCCGAATGGTTAGCAAATGTAGTGGTAGTCCCTAAGAAGGGAAATAAACTTAGAATGTGCGTAGATTATAAAGACCTGAATAAATCGTACACTAAGGATTCTTTTCCTTTGTCTAATATCTATAAAATCTCTCCACTCAACCTTTAGAAATCCCGGCATAGTCAAGGTCACGGTCTTAGCGTGACAATCTGGAATAGCATGGCATGGAGATAACCAATCCATACCCAATGTAACATCAAAGTCAACCATGGTGAATAGCAAAAGCTCCACTCGGGTCTCCAGACCCCCAATAGTCACCACACATGACCGATATACACGGTCCACAACAATAGTATCACCCACATGAGTCGATACATGAACAGATGAAACTAAAGACTTGCGGGGCATATCCAGAAAATGAGCAAAATATAAGGAAACATATGAATACGTGGAACCAGGGTCAAATAATACAGAGGCATCTTGGTGGCAGACTGAGACAATACCTGTAATCACGGCATCTGAAGCAATAGAATCTGGTCTGGCTGGTAGTGCATAAAAATGGGTCTGGCCACCACCTTATCGACCTCCCCCTCTAGGGCGACCCCTAGTTGACTAACCTCCTCCCCTAGCTGGTTGGGAGGGTGGTGAAGTAATTGGTGCTGAAGTCGATGGCTGACTCCTCTGCTGAGGCAAACCCCCATGATGATGAGGACACTACCTCCACATATGCCCAAACTCCCCACACTCAAAACAACCCCCTGGTGCTGGTGATGGGGATTGAAGGGAACCCCTAGCACCCTCATAGTTCGTAGAAGAACCTGGCATGGAGAAGCCATGAACTGATGGAGCATGGGACGAACTCTGGGCTGGTAGGGTCCCTGATGAGAACTGTGAGAACCATGGCCTGATGATGCACCACGGTGAACTACGCTAGCTAACTGAGCATGCCTGAATGGACCGCCTCTACCGTGCTGAAACTGGCCCTCATGAGGACCACCACTGAATCCACCCTGACCACGAGGCCTCTTGGCCTCCCTATCAACCCTCTACTGATCGCGAACCATCTCAATCTATCGAGAAATGTTGACAACCTCATCAAAAGTAGAACCAGACACTCTCTCTCAGGTTATAAGCAATCGAAGCTCAAAATCGAGGCCATCTATAAACCTCATGATCCTCTTTCGGTCTATGGGAACCAACCAGATCGCATGACAAGCTAACTTGAAGAACCGCATTTCATACTGTGCCATAGACATATCACCCTGTCGAAGATACTCAAACTGTTTGCGCAGCTCCTCTCTGTGGGACTGGGGTACAAACTTCTCCAGAAAGAGAAAGGAGAATTGCTTCAAAGTAAGGGGTTCGACGCCAACCGGCCTATGCCTCTCGCAAGCCTCCCACCAATTGAATGCATCCCCAGAGAACTGGAAAGTAGTGAATGAGACCCAACTGGTCTCCAGAATACCTGTTGTCCAGAGCATCCTCAGACACTAATCCAAGAAACCCTGTGCATCCTCACCCTCTATACCAGTGAAAGATGGAGGCTGGAGTCTCCCAAAACTCTCTAATCTACACTGCTCATCCTCAGGCATAACAGAAACCACATAGTCCTGAGCAACTGCAGCCGGTTGGACTGGTGGTGCCCCTAGTGTCTGAAGTCCCTGAACAACATGCTCCGATGTGCGGACAGCGGGATTCTGAGTGCCTCCCCCGGCCTAAGAAGTAGTTGCGGCTGTAGAAATAGAGATTGCTTGAGCAAGGGCAGTACATACCGATAAGGTCTGAGCTAGGGCCTCCTGAAGGCCAGGAATCACAATAGGCACAGGTGGTGCCTGAGTTGGTCCCGCTGGAGCATCAGCGACTGGGACCTGGTCTGGAGAAACTGGGGGGTCTACAGGTACTGCACCGGCTGCTGTTCGGGCTTTCCTCTACCCCTACCACGGCCTCGGCTTCTCGCGGGCATGGCTAGTGGTACTGGTGGTTGGTCACTCCGTCTGGTAGTGCGAGTCCTCACCATCTAGGAGAAAATGAGACAATAGAAGTTTAGTTACCAGAATCAATGTATTCGCACGACAAGAATTCAAGAATGTGAGATTTTTCCTAAGGGTTCTGCAGCCTCTCGAAGATAAGTAGGGACGTCTCTGTACCGATCCATAAGTCTCTACTAAACCTGCTCATGACTTGCGAGACTTATGTAACCTAGGATCTGATACCAACTTGTCACGATCAAAAACTAACCATGTCGTGATAGCGCCTATCCTAGTACTAGGCGAGCCGACACATTACCAAAACGAATAGATATTTTCATTTCAAAAAAATTTCAAAGCTATTTAATAGAAAACCTTCATAAAGGGGTTCAAATCAAAGACAAGTGCGAAAAGAAAAGACCGACATCGGGGTGTCACTAGTCATGAGCATCTACTATAATTTTTCTGACAATATCGAGACTAACATAGCCTGGAAAGTAACTACATACAACTAAATAAATATAAGAGGGAGAAGAGCAGGGCTGCAATCACCAGACAACTACCTTGCTACCTCCGAGAGATCTGCAATCGGAATAGTCCACAACCGCTACCGTGTCCAGATACGCCTGGATCTGCACACAAGGTTTATGGAGTGACGTGAGTATGCCAACTCAGTAAGTAACAACAGTAAATAAAGACTGAGAAGTAGTGACGAGCAATAATGCAAGTAAAGTAAATTTCGTATCACAAAACTCAGTAAAATACGACATGATTTTAAAACCAGAGTTTGAATCAAATCAGATCGTTTGAATCCAGTTCCAGTAAAATCATTTAAATAAATATTTCAATAGTTTTCAAAACAAAGGCTCAATGCAACGGTGTGCAAAAATGATTAAATTATAATCAGCCCCTCGGGCAACATCACTCATATACAGCCCCTCGGGCAAACATCACTCATATACAGCTCCTCGGGGAAACCTCACAATCACTCGTGTACAGCCCCTGGGGAAAACCTCACCATCACTCATGCCTCCCAATCACTCAGCACTCGACACTCGCACTCAGTAGGTACTTGTGCTCACTGGGTGTGTGTACAGACTCCGGAGGAGCTCCTTCACCCCAAGCGCTATATCAAGCCAATCATGGAATAAATCAATTAGGCCCTTGGCCTATATCAAACATGTCGCGGTGTGCATCCCAATCCCATAAATATCCTCGCAAATCAGGTCATCAACGTCACTCATTCATAAACCTCTCTAGCCTCTCGGGCTCTCAGAAAAACAAAGTATTCAGCCCAAACAACATTTATGTGATGCATCAAAATAGAGTAATAGAGACTGAGTTATGCAGTAAATAAGTATAAACATGACTGAGTATAGATTTGCAATCAAAACCAATGAGAGGATAGAAGGAAAAGACCTCTAACGGTGCAAACAACACTCACATAAGGCCTAAACATGGCATCCGGCCTGATTTACAGAAATTCTTTATAAAACACATAAGAATCATATAGTTTCAACAAAATATTCAACTTTACAATTAAAATGGGATGGACCAAGTTACAATCCCCAATGGTGCATGCCCAGATGGCCGCCACCTAGCATGTGTGTCACCTCAAAATAGTAACATGACGCAAAATCCGGGGTTTCATACCCTCAGGACTAGATTTACAATCGTTACTTACCTCGAACCGATAAAATCTCTACTCTGCGATGCTCTTGCCCCTCGATTCGACCTTAAAATGTTCCGAATCTATTCACAACTTGTACAATACCATCAATATACGCTAATGGAATGAATTCCACAAGAAAAAAAATATTAAATTAGACCCCAATCCCGAAATCGGCTCAAACCCGGCCCCCTGGCCCACATCTCAAAATTAGAAAAAAATTATAAAACATGAAAGCTCATTCACTCACGAGTCCATACATATGAAATTTATCAAAATCCGACATCATTTGGTCCCTCCAATCCCCAAATCAAACTCTCCAAAATCCCAAGCCCTAACCCCTCATTTTCACGCCTAATTTCCACTAATAAATGATAAAACAAGGGGAAATCACCATAGATACGAGTATTAGAGCTCAAGAAACTTTCCTCACTGAAAACCCCTTGAATCTCCCTTCAAAATCACTCCAAAAGCTCCAAAACCGACTTGAAAATGGTGGAAATGAACCAAAATTCGCGAAGTGTGCTATTTATACTTTCTGCCCAGGTTTTTCGCACCTGCGGTCAAAAATCCGCACCTGCGATCTCACTTCTGCGGAAAATCATCCGCACTTGCGCAAAATCACTTAAGTCCCCCTTCCGCACCTGCGGCCCAAGTTCAGCACCTGCGAGTGTGCTCCTGCGCAACTCTTCCGCTTCTGCAGAAGTGGGTCAACTCTTCCCTTCCGCATTTGCACTCAAGGACTGGCACCTGCGGCTCCAGCACTGGCTTTCAATTTCCATATCTACGGCTACCGAAGCACACCTACGACTCCCTATCCGCAGGTGCGGAAAACACTGGCAACTTCAGAAACCAGCAGATCAGCCACTCCCAACATCAACAATTGATCCGTTAACCACCCGAAACTCACTTGAGGCCCTCGAGACCTCAACCAATCATACCAAAAAGTCATATACCAACATACAAACTTAGTCTCAGCTTCGAATCACTCAAAACAATATTAAAACACCAAATTACCCTCAGATTCAAGCGTAAGAACTTCTAAACTTCTAAATTCTCCAAACAATTCCAAAACCTACCAATCCACGTTCGAATGACCTCAAATTTTACACACACGTTACAAATGAAAATACGAACCTACTCTAACTTCTAGAATTCCATTCCGACCTTGATATCAAATTTTCCACTGTCGACAAAAATTGCCAAATTTCTAACTTTCGCCAATTCAAGCCTTATTCTACCACAGACCTCCAAATCATATTACGGACGTGCTCCTAAGTTCGAAATCTCCTAACGGATCTAACCGAATCATAAAAATCCAAACCCAAGATTGTTTACACATAAGCCAGCATCCGATAGACTTTTCCAACTTAAGATTCTAAATAGGAGACTAAGTGTCTCATTCCACTCTGAAACCACTCCGGACCTGAACCAACCAACATGATATGATAAAGTACAGCTGAAGGACACAAAAGGAAGCAGAAATGGGGGAAACGAGGCTATAACTCTTGAAACAACCGGCCGGGTCGTTACAGTTTACCTGCAACTGCCTTATTAGTTGACTTGGAAATTTCCTCAATCAACTTGTTCAAAGTAGGGAGTTTACCAGTAGATCCCTTTTCAGTCGACTTATAGTTGTTAAGCCAAGGAGACAACTTTGATCGATCAAAGTAGTGGTTGGGGGATTTGTGCAAGCTACTTATTTGTTTGCGACACTCAAAATTTTCTTCTTGAAGTAAGTTATTCTCCACCAGATATTTTTTAAGCTGAATATCCCAGTCTTTCTTTTCGTTTCTCAACTTGTTATATTCTTCAAGTTTGATCTCGCAATCTTTCTTCTCATGTATCAACTTGTTATATTCTTCAAGTTGGATCTCCCTATTCTTCTTCTCCTTCCTCAACTTATTATATCCATTTCGAAATTTCTCAAGGTCATTGAGAACCAATTCGATATTATCCAGCACTTCATCACATTTATCTCAGTAAGTAATAGAAGTGGGACATACCTTGTTAATTTCTCCCATTTCCATGAAACATTGATTCTCCATTCTTTCTTGATTGTTTTCTTCTTCAGATTCATCCTCGTCGCTCCAAGATTTGTGATTCTTTTTCTTGAGATCACAATCCAGAATAGCATTAAAGAACACCTCGTCAGTTTCTCCTCTTTTCTTGAGGCATATGTTTTTCATTTCTTCTTGATCATCCTCGTATCTCCAAGTTGAGATTCTATGATTTTTCTTCTTGAAGCTGGGACATTTTAATTTCATATGTCCAGGTTTACAACATTTGTAGCAGCATATGTTCTCTTGTTGTTGAACCCTATTCTTTCGATTCTTATGATGATTCTGGATGGATTGAGATTTTCTATTTTTCTTCTTTCTACTCTTCCTTTTTCTCATCCTGGGTATCACGACCAAGTCTTCTCGATCTTCACCATTTTTGGATTCTTCAAGAGTTGACGTGGATTCAATTTCCTTAACTTTGTTGACGTCCCCGTGGATATTTTCCAATCTGTCCCATATATCTTTAACAGTCTCACAAGTGGATATTTTCTTATATTCTTCACTCATCGCACAATATAGCATGTTGATTGCTCTAGCATTTGTTTGCATAATATCCAACTGTTCTTTTGTGTAGTCAAATATGGATGCCCTTTTTACAAACTTTTTTCCTTCACTATTGTTCGGAATAAGTCTTGGTCTATTCTGAATAACTAGCCAGGCTCGATAATCTATTGATTGAACATAAACCTTCATTCTTTCTTTCCAATGGCAATAGTATTAACTATTGAAGTACGATGGCCTTCTTGTTGAGTATCCCTCTTGAAGTACGATTCCAATAATTTAATGATATGCCATGGATCTTTTCTCGCTTGCTGTTAAGCAAAGAATAAGATGTGAGACCTGCTCTGATACCATTTGAAAGTATGGAGGGGGTGAATTGTAGCCTTTTTAAATTTCTAGTCGACTACTCTTCAGACCTAGTCGACTTATGCGGAGACAGCCTGCACAGAACTGTAGTCCTTTCAATTTAAACAAGTTTTAATCATAATAAACAGTAAAGGAACAGAATATAATATGAGAAAAATAAAGTAAATGACACCAGAAATTTTTATACTGGTTCGGAACTAATGTGGTATCCTAATCCAGTCCTCATGGGTTGCAAGAGTGTTGTCTTTTAGAGCTATTTGTAAATTAAATTGAATACAACCTTTGTGGTTTTCAACGATCACCACCAACGTTGACAGGGTTGGTTTTCACTCGCTCACCAACAACGAACAAGAGTTTCTTTTCATTCGCTCACCAACAACGACCCTTTGCTTTTCATTCGCTCACCAGAGAAACATACAATGACACAGCCTCTCGGACACACTGCCTTTCCAATATTTTTCTGTGTCTCTTCTCTCTTTTGTGTACACAGTAAATCTAAAAGTGAATTGCAATGCTTGTTAAGAGTAGAATAAAGAACTTATAGTTGGGTAGAAAATTATATAGAAGGTTGCGTGCGTTTGCTGTTGCATGTGCTTTCTCTTTTATACTTGGTCGTTGAATATTCTAGTCGTTGCAGCGGTCTTCTAATTTTGGAAAGGGATTTCCTTTGGTGTTGCTCCAACTTTCCTTTACAACTTCTTGCTCTTTTGAATATGATCTCAATCCTTGTCTTGATTAAGTCTGATTTTGAAAGAGTAAATACTCTTTCCTTTGAGAAAAAATGAATATCCATTAAAGAGATCTTTACATAGTTCAAGCCATTTTGTACAGATTTGATCTCACGTAGATTTGAGATATTTTCCTTTGCAATTCCAAATATCAAGGCCATATTATTTAATGGTTTTAGTATAAAAGATTCTTTCCATGTAAGTCATTAAGTCTTCATATGAACTTGGACGTTTCCATGTGTACTGAAGGAATTTGCTTTCTTGTAGTATTATCCATTTGACTTAGCTTTCTCAAATCTTCCTTCTTTGTATGATCATTATTATTTGAAGATTCCTTATTTGTTCCAGAATAATAAAATCCTTGATTCTTGAATATTAAGTACCATGCAGATCTTCTTTCCTTTGGAAGTGCATTTTAAGATTCTTTTTCCTTGCTTCCTCGTACTTCTTTCCTTTTTTGATAGATCTCAATATATCTTTGACTCCTTTCTTGATCTTGAAAAATAATCTCTTTCCATAATACAGATTATACTATACCCATAATATATTTTCTTTTCATAAAAAATATATTCTTCCTTGGCTTTGTAGTATCTCTTCCATATAGTATCTTCCTTTAACAACATAATAGATTTTATCCACGATTTTAGCAAATTTCCTTTCAAGATGTTGAAAAAGTTTCTATCCATGATTTCCGCATATTCTTCTTCCGATATTGTAGTAAGCCATTCAATATTTGAAATTTTACTTTCAAATATTATTCCTTCTATGACGCTTGGAGATTAAATCTCTGAAAATAATCTTCTTTGATAAATTCTTCACATGATATTCTCCTTCCCATATTTGTTTGGATCTTTACCAGCATCTTCTTTCTTGAATAAACCTGTGCAAAAAATAAGATTACCACAAGTAAATGTTCTTTGATTAATAATTATGTTGGTTAGCAAACGTATTAATTTTGATGATAACAGAGGTAACCAAATTTCTCAAAATAGGATCCATTCGGGAAGTAAAGTATCCCGAATGGTTAGCAAATGTAGTGGTAGTCCCTAAGAAGGGAAATAAACTTAGAATGTGCGTAGATTATAAAGACCTGAATAAAGCGTACACTAAGGATTCTTTTCCTTTGTCTAATATCGATTGTATGATCAATGCCATGACTGGCCACGAGATTCTCAGTTTTCTCGATGTCTACTCCAGGTACAACCAAATACAGATGAACCCGGAGGATCAAGAAAAGACCCCGTTTATCACTAAGTACGGCACCTACTATTATGATGTAATGTCGTTCGGTCTAAAAAATGCTGGTGCAACTTATCAGCGCATAGTGAACCGAATGTTCGAAGAACAAATAGGAAAATCAATGGATGTTTATATTGATGACATATTAGTTAAGTCCCTGCGAGCAGAGGGCCATTTAAAGCATTGGTAAGAAACTTTTGATATACTGAGGAAGTACAATATGAAGCTCAACCCAGAAAAGTGTACGTTCAGAGTTGGCTTGAGAAAGTTTATTGGATTCATGGTGTCCAATCGGGGGATCGATATCAACCCCGATAAAATTAAAGATATCGAGGATATCACGGTAGTAGATAATGTAAAGGTCGTGCAAAGGCTAACGGGGCGCATAGCCGCCCTAGGGTGATTAATTTCGAGATCCTCAGTTAGGAGCCACCAATTCTTCTCGCTGCTAAAGAAGAAGAGTAATTTTTACGTGGACTCCGGAATTCCAACATGCCTTGGAGGAATTAAAGTGATATTTATCGAGCCCGCTGCTGCTTCATACCCCGAAAGCAGACGAGCAACTTTACTTTTACTTGGCAGTCTCGGAGATAGCGGTAAGTGGAGTCCTGGTCCAAGAAGAATAAGGTACGCAATTCCCTGTCTATTATGTTAGTTGGACCTTAGGTGAAGCTGAAACCAGATATCCACACTTAGAAAAATTAGCTATTGCTTTAATAAGCGCGTCTAGATAACTAAAACCATATTTTTAATATCATCCCATATGTGTTGTAACGACTTATCCACTTCGAAATATTTTGCACAAACCCGAGCTTTCGGGTCGATTGGCCAAATGGGCCATAGAATTCAGCGGGTACGATATTGAATATCGACCCCGAACCGCCATCAAGTCACAAATCTTGACATACTTCGTGGCCGACTTCACGCCGGCCCTCGTACTCGAGGTTGAAAGAGAAATATTAATAAAATGGGGTACATCCTCGGGAGTCTAGACCCTCTTTTGGGACGGTGCTTCATACACAAAGGGGTCCGGGCTAGGCATCTTATTAAAACCACCCACATGTAATGTAGCTAGACAATCTATTAGGACTATGAAATTGACTAACAATGAGGCCGAGTATGAGGCCATGATTGCAGGTCTTGAATTAGATAAAAGCTTAGGAGCAGAGGTCATCTAGGCCAAGTGTGATTCCCTCATCATGGTAAACCAAGTTAACAGGATCTTTGAAGTCCGAGAATACCGAATGCAGAGATACTTGGATAAGCTACAGGTGACTCTACATTGATTCAAGGAATGGACCTTGCAACATGTACCTCGAGAACAGAGCAGTGAGGTTGATGCCCTCGCAAATTTAGGGTATCGGTCGAAGATGACGAATTCAACTAGGGGGCTGTCGTACAACTCATGAGATCGGTGATTGAAGAAGGTCACACCGAGATAAACTCCACAAGTTTGAACTATATTAAAGAAACAAGTACATAGAGTATTTGAATAATGAAAAACTTCCATCAGACACAAAGGAGACAAGATCTCTCCGCACAAAGGCAGCACGGTTCACCTTGTCCGAAGATGGAATGATGTTTAGGAAGATGTTCGATGGTCCATTACCAATATGTGTGGGACCGGGAGATATCGAATACGTTCTAAGAGAAGTCCACAAGGGCACTTGAGGAAATCATTCCGGTGCCGAATTATTGGTCCACAAAGCAATTAGATCCGGGTACTATTGGATCGATATGGAGAAAGATGCAAAGGAGTTCGTTCGAAAATGTGACAAATGCCAAAGGCATGTGCCGTTGATTCATCAACCCGGGGAACTGCTCCATTCGGTCTTATCCCCTTGGCCGTTCATGAAATAAGGGATAGAAATCGTCGACCCTCTTCCATTGTCCCCCCGGTAAGGCTTAATTTATTTTATTTATAACTGATTATTTCTCTAAGTGGGTTGAAGTAGAGAAAAGGAGGTCATAGACATTATTTGGTACCACATCATAAGTCGATTGGGGATACCCTACGAGATTGTTTGTGATAATGGAAAGTTGTTCATTGGCAGCAAGGTGACTAAATTTCTCGAAGATCACAAGATCAAAAGGATCCTATCAACTCTTTATAACCCCAGTGGTAACGGACAAGCCGAATCGACCAACAAAACCATCATCCAAAATCTTAAGAAGAGATTGACCGACGCCAAAGGATAATGGAGAGAAATACTACCCAAGGTTATATGGGCATACCGTACAACACCGAAGTACAGCACCAGAGCAACACCGTTCTCGTTAGTTTACGTTACCGACGCTCTAATCCCGGTCGAGGTCGGAAAACCTAGCATCAGGTTCCGAAATGCAATAGAAGAGTCAAATAAGAAGGACATGAATACGAGCCTAGAATTGTTGGATGAAAGACGCAAAGATACCTTTGTCCGTTTGGCCGCCCAAAGATAGCGGATCGAAAGGTACTACAATCGAAGAGTCAATCTTCGAAATTTTAACATCGGGGAATTGGTGCTAAGAAAAGTCACCCTCAACATCCGAAATTCGAATGAAGGAAAACTGGGTCCGAACTAGGAAGGACCATACCAGATTCTCGAAGTCACCGGAAAAATATCCTACAAGCTCGGCACGATGAACGACGAACAACTACCAAGCAATTAGAACATATCACACCTAAAATGATACAACTACTAAGGTACGACCCCCCTTCCATTTTAAACTAACTATTGCAGGTGTTCGACCAGAAACAACGATGGATTTTTCGACACGAAGTATTAAGGTCTGAAAGCATGTGTTGCACTCTTTTTTCCTTAGACCAGTTTTGTCCCAAATGGGTTTTCCGGTGAGGTTTTTAATGAGGAAACCATTGATCGTGCTAAATTAGAACAATTTTACAGTATCTGAAGATTCTTTGCAATCAACCTCGAATACTGGGGGCATTACCCTCGTATGTCAGCTTTGCTGCGAGGAAATTACTTCATAACAGCGGGGTATCAATAGGTGAAATTTGTAAGGGCCAAACAGTCAAACGAACCGTGCCCGCATAGGTTGCTCGAGCCCTGGCACAAACCATGTACGCATGTATAATCATTTTTCAAGAATAAAGAGAAGTATTTTTCCTTGCCAATATCTCATACCTTAGAAAAGTTTTTCTATTTTACAATTCCATACTCTCGATCTATTATGGAAACGGGCTTAAGGCCCAATCATAACCAGAGTTCGTATAATCACCCCCATACTCGAGGACTGCCGTCCGAAAAGTAAATTCGAACAAGATCGAATTATTGAAAAATCAAGTTCATAAGACCTTTTAGGCAACCCCCGAATTTTAAAGGCCACGAGCACCCCACTCGGGGACTATTACTTCGGGTAAGCTCGAAGTGAACGTGAAAATATGCCCTACTAAGAGGCTACGGCTGAATTAACACGGTTCGAAGACGTCCGAATTTCGTAACGAAATAGGCCTTCGAATTCTTTCATAACCGGTTTTAAAGGCTACCCCCGGCAAAGTCATAAAAAGCTTTGATAATATCGAGCATCAAAAACCCTAATGAATGCAAAGGTTGTTCGAACTCCCGAACAATTCTTTATTATTTTATGCTAAGTCGTTCCAAGTTTGTAAACACACATTATAAAAACTTTTTCAAGCCGAAAAGGGGAGAAAGCCTTATTTATATAAATAATCTTTTTACAAAGGCCTAAGGCTTGTTTTTACTTCGATTTCGAGAGATCGTTCTGTAACGAGGCCTAAGGACTGCCACTAACAACCTACAATAGATTCAACAGAATCAAGATGGTGTAAAAGTCCTACTCATTGCAATGAAAGAACAGGTGGACAAGATCAGGGAAGTCATCAAAGAAATAGGTATGGATGTGGCCAAGCTCAAGATGGACGTGGGAGCCACGAGGAAGAAAGAAATCAAGGCATTCAACTCTATGACAAAAGATGAACAAAATCACCAAAGAAGTTGAAACCTCCTATGACTCTTTTTGTACTAAAGTGATCAATACCCTGAAGTACTTTCTAGGGAGAAACTAAGGCAGTGTGTGTGTGTGTGTTAAAAATAATTTTTTTTGCTTGCTTTTGTATTGTGACTTATATTTGCGTTGGTCTGTAAGAACCATCACTCTGTGCCTCTGCTGAAGGCATAACCTCTGCTACCTTAACTACTCTGTCTATTATCTACTTTATTTTGTATGTTCTGTCTGCACTTGTTTTTTTTCCTTTTTGATTGATATCAAAGGGGGAGAAAACCTGATGAGTAAACCAGAGCAACAACTCAGGGGGAGCAGTGATGAGTAAATCAAACTAACAACTCAGGGGGAGCAAGCATCCTAAGCTATGAAAGGGAAGTATACTCTGTTTACTTTTTTTTTTATTGTTACACTTAAATTTCAATGATAATAATAGTGCAAATATAATTGTATCCATTTGATTGCCGGAAATTAAGGATGTAGCACTACTTCAAAGGAAGTCCTTCTAGTAAGGACATCAAAAAGGAAATGAGATCAAAGGCAACAAGAGGATGCTAAATCAAAGGAAGTCAAAGCCATCAAAAAGGAAACAAAATCAAGTCCAGACGCTAAAGGAAGTCAAGGCTAAATCAAATAACATCGAGACTTTCAAGAAGGACACATATCAAGTGCAATTGCTAAATAATATCAAGCCATACATCAAGGACTAAATTAGTATATGAAGATACTGAAAATTGATCAACCAAATCAAAGCCAAAAATCACTCTATGGAATATGAATATGAAAGGGGAAGGACGTAAACGAACCAGCCCAGCTCATATGCAGGATTCAGAGTCACTCCTTGGGTCAAGTCTCTTAGAGGATTATGTGCCTCAATCAAAGATCAACTGCAACAGCTATTCAAACTCTCCTATAAAAAAACTGGCAAACTCAAGAAGATGATTTACGCAACTACATAATCTGTATCTAAGCCTTTCTAGTTCTTAGTACAAACACTGTATTCTTGAGTCACAAGTGTCACAAAAGATAGGAAGAGTAGAATACGAAACGAGATTTGTGTCAACACTGCAAAAATTACTATTCTTGTACATCGTTGATGGTGAACGTACTAAAACCATCACTACTATAAATATTTATCAAAGATCTAAGAGAACCCTTGTGACCCAAGGGAACTGGATGTA
This sequence comes from Nicotiana knightiana, assembly GCA_005239525.1. NCBI lineage: Eukaryota > Viridiplantae > Streptophyta > Magnoliopsida > Solanales > Solanaceae > Nicotiana > Nicotiana knightiana. The sequence continues at coordinate 11,585 of ML387684.1, read as the reverse complement.
GGTACCACGCCGGTACTGAACTAGTATAAAAAATATTGTGTCTTCTTTATCTTTATGTTCATTCAGTTCATTCCTACTGAAATTATTCACTGCGCAAAGTCTAGCCTACTAAATTTACAGTTAGTCAGCTAAGTTTTTTAATAGTTTACAATTCACCCCTCTTGTACTTTTACCAAGTACCCAATAGCTCTTAACTTGATACATATAAACCACGGAATTATGTATGCCCACCAAAACTTTTGGACAAGTTCCATTACCAAACTAAATGTTCTAACAAAAATGATTAAATCTATTATGAAAATTTAGTTGTGTATATGTACAGCGAATGTGCAAATAATAACAACTGAATACTAGTAATTTTTTAAGTATTGAATGGCATGTTCACTGTTACTTTAATAACCTTGTCAAAGCAATGTATCTTTTCCAAAGAAGAGTGGATCTACTTCTAACAAGTTACACGGGCTCCACTTGTTTTTAACGAACTCTTAAAAGGTAAAAATAGTACGAACTAGCCAGTTTTCGGACTGGTTATTTAAAAATAATTAGCATTTGTCAAGTTATTGAAAAATAGTCATTATTTTGCTGCAACAGAGATCGGCTCCAGTATAATATACTGGAGTTCGGTGCACCTGTGTATGAACTTCCAACATATTATGCTGGAATTCCAACACACTGAAAGTTTCAGCATAATATACTGGAGATTCGAGTACTTGTGTATAAACTTCTAGCATATTATATTGGACCTGTATATTTTGATGGAACTCCAGTATATAATGATGGAGTTCTAGTATACTTATGCTGGAACTCCACTATATTATGTTGGAGTTCCAGTATACTTATCCTGGAGCTCCAGTATAATATACTGGAGTATTTTCGAATTTTGAACAATATTTTCGTTTAGATTTATCTTTACATGAAAAGTAGCTAAATTTCGATCACTTTTAAAAGTATGACTATTTTTGAATGACCACTTGTAAATATTTTTGAATTTCTCACTCTTAAAAGTTGTAGTGCTTGTCAACATATAGTTACTCCATTAATTAAAACATCAGTTGATAAAGTTTGAAATGTTCCTTAAATAAAATTAAAAAAATATATCCTTTGATCACACTTTACACCTATTCACCCTTTAAATTTCTCCTTGATAAGGAACTCCTCTAAGGAGGAACTTCAATTCATTCAACAACAAACAAAGAAACATTGCAAAGAAAAACACAAATACACACTTCCAACCAAAAATTCTATATGGCTACCACTTCCACTCTATTCATTCAAGAATTCACGGAGAACTTCCACTACTCAAGAAGACTACTTCTAATACCAACTACAGTACCACAAAACCACCCGGAGGCCACCATGGCGCCGCCACCTGCAGCCGAAATCAGCCATGTCAACACATTTGATGCAAATGTTATTATGGTCTTGTCAGTACTTATATGTGCCTTGATTTGTTCACTTACCTTGAATTCTATCTTAACGTGTGCATTAAGATGCTCCAGCAGCCTGGTATCAAGCGCCAGACTCATCCTCAAACCATACAAATCCTTCTGTAGCAAAGCTAGCTAATACAGGGATCAAGAAAAATGCCCTCAAAACATTCCCAGTTATAACTTACGCTACAGAAATATTGAAATATCCAGGGGTTGGCACTGAGTGTGTAATTTGCTTATCAGAATTTGGAGTTGGAGAAAAAGTCGTGATTCAATTTCATCAATTAATTAGAAGTTTGTTATTAATTACTTTCGAGTAGGCTTCAGTTCTAGGTGCGATGTACGAACAAAGGTCGGGATAGTCGTCTTGGTTAGTGTAAACTAGGGTGGGCATACTCTTCCTAGTTTGAAGTTTATAAAGCCATCAACAATAAAAGTGGATATAGACAAACATAAAAATCAAATAAAGCGCAAAGTTAATTCAAAGATAGTTTAAAGTTAATAAGGGGACCGTGCAACGGGACTCGAAAAATGTCTTATACCTTCTCCCCGGTCAACAGAATTCCTTACCCGAACTTTATTTTTGCGGACCAATAAAAAAGAGTCAAATCTTCCTTTTATTAGGATTCAAATCAAAGGTAACTTGGAACACCTAAATATCAATTCCAAGTGGCGACTCTGAGCAATAAAATAATCCCCTTAAATTGTCACTTTAATTGAAAAAACTCTTTAACCCACAATAATCCACACAATATCTCTTTTGGGAGTTAGAAAAGGGGTATGACAGCTCTGGCGTAAAACAAACTCCATTGGCTAAAATTCTGGTTTTGGACAAATTTTTGGTCAAAAATTCATCATTTTGGACAAATTTTTGGCCAAATCAAATTGTCCCAAGACTCCTTCTCCTCTCCTATAAAGGTGAGGTCTTTACACACAATCTGGACACATTCTAAACATCTGGACTCTAAAAACACATCTTTTACACTAAAAAGAAACAAAGAAAAAAAACTCGAGAGAAATCAGTTGAACATCGAGAAGTAGTAAGCTGAAAATTTATGTCTGTGAGTGCTTCTTAGAGTGCAAAACTTGTGAGAAATAGAGGTGTTCTAGCTAATTTCTGGAGCAATTTAATATTAGTTTTCGAGTGTCATGCTACTGGTATTTTCTGGTTTGTTCCTTGGGTCACAATTTGGTTGATTTGCCGATGTTTCCCCTGTTGTTCCTACTGCTTCTGTTGCTGAATTTATGATATTGTTACTGCTGCATTTCTGTTTTTCAGGTAATCTTCTAAACATTTGTAATGCAGGTTTTTGTTCTTTCATAGCAGATGATGAAAAGTTTGGAATGTTTAGATAGTTTCGACTAATTTTCTTAATGGATTCGCCGAATGTCTGAGTGCTAAAACCCGCATCTTTGTAATCAGTTTCTTTGTTGCATCTTGATAGTTTAGTTTATTTTGTAGTATGCAGATCCATCTATCCATATTCCTTGTCATTAGTTTGAACTATTCGGATCTGATATGTAGTCTAAAAGAACAAGAGGATGCATGCATTAGTGATCTGCAGTAGGAGTTTTGTTATGCTTTTCTATTTATAAAAACTATGTGTTTTAGACCTTGTTATGTTTGTATACTTCTAGAAGGTGGTTATGGAAGTTGGCCATTTGTTTTTGTCAAGAATGTAATCTCATGTCAAAGGTAAATAGTTCTGGTTGCAAGAATATTCATTTCTACTAAACCTGCAAATAAACTTAATTAATAGAATAAGTTTAATCTGTATGGATATCATGTGTACCTTGGTATATTGTGTAAGATAGCGTTCTTTTAAGCATTTGCCCTTAGTTCATCAAGCATTGTCAGTAAGATTGTCATGACCATTCGTTGAGATGAGTTTTTTTAGTTATGAGACTTTCTTAGTTTTATTTTTCCATGTTTCAGTAGTAAAACTTTTTATTAAATTTTGTTAGCCCCGTGATTAGGTTGAATAACAAAATGTTTGTTTGGTTGAGCTAACATGAAAATCAAGATTGTAAATTAAGTTTGTAAAATAAGAACAAATGGGCTATGGGGTGATGGTTCTTCTGATATGGGCTGCATGATTTAGTTGTTTGGCCCAACATAAATAACACGATAGCTAGCCCCATTTTTTTTCTTTTTCCTTTTCTCATTGCTTTAAAATAGGTAAAATTTGTCCAATATTCATTTGCATAATTTTTCCAACAATAAAGATATAAATAAAATGGCGAGGTCGTGATTCAATTTCATCAATTAATTAGAAGTTTGTTATTTAATTATTTTCGAGTAGGCTTCAGTTCTAGGTGCGATGCACGAACTAAGGTCGAGGATACTCGTCTTGGTTAGTGTAAACTAGGGTCGGGGATACTCGTCCTAGTTTGAAGTTAATAAAGTCATCAACAATAAAAATGGATATAGGCAAACATAAAAATCAAATAAAGCGCAGCTTATCTAAAGTTAATTCAAAGAGAGTTTAAAGTTAATAAAGCGACCGTGCTAAAACCATGGGACTCGGGGAATGCCTTATACCTTCTCCCCGGTCAACAGAATTTCTTACTCGAACTTTATTTTTGCGGATCAATAAAAAGGGAGTCAAATCTTCCTTTGATTAGGGATTCAAATAAAAGGTGACTTGGAACAGCCAAAAATCAATTCCAAGTGGTGACACTGAGCAATAAAATAATCCATTTTTTAAAATTGCCACTTTAATTGAAAAAACTCTTTAACCCACAACAATCCACACAATATCTTTTTGGGGAATTAGAAAAGGGGTGTGACAGCTCTGGCGTAAAGCAAACTGTTTGTTGGCCAAAATTCTGGTTTTGGACAGATTTTTTGTCAAAAATCCATCATTTTGGACAGCTTTTTGGCCAAATCAAATCTGTCCCAAGAGTTCTTTTACTCTCCTATAAAGGTGAGGTCTTTACACACTATCTGGACACATTCTAAACATCTGGACTTTAAAGAAAACACATCTTTTACACTAAAAAAAACAACAAAAAAAAAACTTGAGAGAAATCAGCTGAACATAAGTAGTAAGCTGAAATTTTTTGTCTGTGAGTGCTTCTTATAGCGCAAAACTTGTGAGAAATAGAGGTGTTCTAGCAAATTTCTGGAGCAATTTAGTATTAGTTTTCGAGTGTCATGTTGCTGGTATTTTCTGGTTTTTTCCTTGGGCCACAATTTGGTTGATTTGTCGTTGTTTCCCTTGCTATTCCTACTGCTTCTGTTGCTGAATTTCTGCTACTGTTACTGTTGCTTTTTTGCTTTTCAGGTAATCTTCTAAACAATTGTAATGCTGTTTCTTCTTCTTTCATAGCAGATGATGAAAATTTGGGCATGTTTAGATAGTTTTGACCAATTTTCTTAATGGATTCGCCGTCTGAGTGCTAAAACATGCATCTTTGTAATTAGTTTCTTTGTTGCAGATTAATAGTTTAGTTTATTTTGTAGTATGCAAATCCATCTATCCATATTCCTTGTCATTAGTTTGAACTATTCGGATTTGATATGTATTCTAAAAGAACAAGAGGATGCATGCTTTAGTGATCTGCAGTAGGAGTTTTGTTAAGTTTTTCTATTTATAAAAGTTATGTGCTTTAGACCTTGTTATGTTTGTATACTTCTGGAAGGTGGGTATGAAAGTTGGCCATTTGTTTTTGTCAAGAATGTAATCTCATGTCAAAGGTAAATAATTCTGGTTGCAGGAATATCCATTTCTACTAAACATGCCAATAAAGTTAATTAATAGAATAAGCTTACTCCATACGAATATCATGTGTACCTTGGTATATTGTGTATGATAGCGTTCTTTTAAGCATTTTCCCTTAGTTCATCAAGCATTGTCAGTAAGTTTGTCATGATCATTCGTTGAGATGAGTTTCTTAGTTATAGGACTTTCTTAGTTTTATTTTTCCATGTTTCAGTAGTAAAGATTTTTATTAAATTTGGTTAGCCCCGTGATTAGGTTGAATAACAAAATGTTTGTTTGGTTGAACTAACATGAAAATCAAGATTGTAAATTAAGTTTATAAAATAAGACAAATGGGCAATGGAGTGATGGTTCTTCTGATATGGGCCGAATGATTTAGTTGTTTGGCCCAACATAAATAACATGGTAGCTTGCCCCATTTCTTTTCTTTTTTTTCTCATTGCTTTAAAATAGGTAGAATTGGTCCAACATTCATTTGCATAATTTTCCCAACAATAAAGGTATAAATAAAATGACGAGGTTGTGAGGATACATCGTGATTCAATTTCATCAATTAATTAGAAGTTTGTTATTTAATTACTTTCGAGTAGGCTTCAGCTCTAGGTGCGACACATGAATTAAGGTCAGGGATACTCGTCTTGGTTAGTGTAAACTAGGGTCGGGGATACTCATCCTAGTTTGAAGTTAATAAAGTCATCAACAATAAAAGTGGATATAGGCAACCATAAAAATCAAATAAAGCGCAGTTTATTTAAAGTTAATTCAAAGATAGCTTAAAGTCAATAAAGCGACTGTGCTAGAACCACAGGACTCGGGGAATGCCATATACCTTCTCCCCGGTCAACAGAATTCCTTATCTGAACCTTGTTTTCGCAGACCAATAAAAAGAGTCATATCTTCCTTTGATTAGGGATTCAAATAAAAGGTGACTTGGAACACCCAAAAATCAATTCCAAGTGGCGACTTCGAGCAATTCAATAATCCATATTTCAAAATTATCACGTTAATTGGAAAAACTCTTTAACCCACAACAATCCACACAATATCTCTTTTGGGGTTTAGAAAAGGGGTGTGACAGTTGTGGCGACTCCGCTGGGGACAACCAGAATTCGAGCTTGTACATATTGACTTTTATTTGGCTTTATTAATTTTATATATGTTGTGACATATTTGTTCCTAATGTGTTACTTGTCGGATTTTTACTGCTTTGATATTGTTGAACTATACATATGAATTTTCTTCTTGCGCACCCCCTCTATGTCTTCTGAATAGAACCCCGGGAATCGCAGATACGCGCAACATTCTTTTTTGAGATAAAGCTGGTGGGCCTGGGCTACTGGTGAAGATTTATTAGTCACCCATATTTAAGAACTGGGAGGGTCCAGTAGTTAAGCAGGAGAAGTATTGCTCCTGGTACGTTACCCCTTCTCAACTCGAGTTGTCCGCTCGTTTTATGGACAATCTAGATACACTTCATCCCCTAGAATTTTTTTTTTTTTAAAACTAGAAGAAAAAGCTACATACCTGGTTATCCCTAGTAGGATCGTTTTGTTACATCACATGCATTTGACTTAGCGAAACTCGACAGAGGGGCTGGGTCCGTATAAGACAGGTATCCTCTTTGAGACCACCATGTTCACTTATGTGCTACTTGCTGCATCATTTGGAAGGCTTGCTTTTATTTGTTGACCGGCTTTAGAAAATTAGTTGAGTGGAATTTGAAAAAACAAAAATATATTAGTCCCCCGATTTTGTACAAACAATTCATTTTTACTAAATAAAAAAAATTGGTCAAGTTCGAAGTATGCGGGTTCGATTCTCACAATTCCAGTGGGGTATGTAAGCAACGTTCATCGGGTTCATCCCCCTTTTTTGCAAGAGTTTTCGAAATTGGTGTGCCCATAATATTTTTTTTAATAAATCAACAGTTATGCTGATTTTTGTCTTTTTCATTATTCTTGTCTTTGCGTCTGATCATGTGTTTCAATACAACCTCAAAACCCTTTTTAAACTGCCAAAGGCTGTTTTCGTAAATATATCTAATATTTTACCATTTTGCCCTTATGTCGAACTATTCTTGCCAAAATAGCCTTAAAACCTTCCTCGGAAGTGCCGAATGGCTATGTTTGTATAAAATGGTTACCTTGCTCTTTTTCTAACACCTTTTACCATTTTGTCTTTATTTTTGACCGTTTTGCGGGGACAACCTTTAAACCTTCCTCGAAAGTGTCTAAGGGCTATTTTTGTAAAATAGTCATTTTGTTTTTGTCGTGTCGTCCTTTGTTTTTGGCCATTTTTGCCAAGTCAACCTTATAACTTTTTTTTGTGAAGTATCAAATGGGTGTTTTTTGTTAAAAAAAAATTTTTTATTTGTTTTTACCCGCTTATTCATGTGTCCGGATAGTTTTACCAAGACAACCTTAATACTTTTATTGGAGGTACTGAAGAGCCGTTTTCATAAAAATAACCATCTTGTTGCCTCGTCATATTTTATCATTTTGTCCTTTTCCGACCATTTTTTCTAGCCTTCCTGCCATAAGAAGTTTTTCTGTTCCAAAAGTCTACTTAGTGTCATTTCTTTGAGTTTAGATTAGGACTTGACCTCACATTTTTATATATCTAGGTACGATATGGATCTAGTTAATGGGAGACCTGATAAGAGGCGGAGAGATGAAGAGCACTCGCCGTTTAAGATTGTCGACAAAGTTCCTAGGTTGTTGAAGCAATGGTGGAACAACATTGATGGGTTTGAGCGACGAAACATCAAGGATTATTTGAAAAACTTGGTAAACATCATGGAGATTGAGCCTAAACGAGAACTCATCGAGGCTTTGGTTTATTTCTGGGACCCGAAGAACAATGTGTTTCGTCTTAATGGGTTTGAAATGACTTCTCCCTTGGAGGAATTCACTGAATATATAGATCTGGGGAAAAAGAGTCGAACAGAGAAACTTTTGGCTCCCAGGGATGTCACTGCTACCAAGTTCCTTGAGCAGATGTCGATCAACCACACTGAGATAGAACATGTAGCGCAAGGGTAGGCCCGCCTAGATTTCTTGTATGGCAGGTACGGACATGAATAGGGATTCTTAGAATATGGGACGAAGCTTATTAATAAACAGAACCAACACACATGGCGAGAACACGGACGTAAAGCATTCATTGTAGCTTTTTGGGGTGCATGGTCTTCCCGAGAGAGGATCGGAAGATCAGCATTCAGTTATCTAGGATAGTCACAGCCATGATGAATAGAAAAGATTCTTCAATTATTCCTATGTTGTTAGTATATATCTGATCTTGATGGGGCTTCGAGGTAATCAGCCATATGCTCCCGTGAGAGTTCTACGTCAGTTGGGTCACAAGCAGATAGTGCCCCCGATAGAGGTTATGGAAAACTTTATATGGGAAGCAACATTAGAGGATCCCATTCGTGAAGCTTATGCTCAACGTGTTTGGAATGGCACTAAGATACTCGAGCGTGGAACCATGGTGGCAGATCGAGAACGGGGTGAGCTGAATCCTTCTTATCTTGAGTGGTTTTATAATCAAGACGCTCTCACAGATCGACCGGGGACAGTCACAAAGAGCACCACAGAGTGGGAGGCTAAGATTCAAAACAGAGTTGGGCTGGCTAAGGAAAATATGAAAAGATATTATGAATCTACCTTCGGAGCACTACAAGAAGGGCTCGGCATCATTAAAGTAGACATGGATCTGCTATATGATGCTTTTGAGAAAGAGAAAGCTCAGTGGTCATGAGATAAGCAAGCACTCAAAGACCAAATTCGGAAGAAGAACATAGCCACAACTGCTCAGCAGCAGGAAGAGAGAGAAGCCCAGTTCAGGGTAGTCCGTGATCATGAGCGCATGAGTTACGCTTCACTAATCCAAGGTCTAAAGGATCAGTTAGGGGGAGTTGAGTCAAGAAAGGAGCGCCAGATCACGTAGTTTGAAATAGAAAGGCATCACTAGAAAAGTATGATTAATTGGTTAGAGGGGGATACATTAGAAGTTCGACGTCAGAGAGATATGGCCTTGGAGCGCGAGCATGATGCGTTGGATCAAGCCGAAACTCGTGCTTAGTAAAATCAAGAGTTGTATTGGCTCAAGAGCACATTAAGGGAAAGATCCTCGAGGTAGCCACATATACCTCCCGAGCTTGCAGGAGTTTCCATGGAATGACGCCCGAGAGCTTCGCAGAAGTATCATTGAACGTCGCCCGTCACATATCTGCAAATTTAGAGAGGATATATTGTGATGTTAGGGGTCAGCCGCTAGAATAAGTTCCATGACTACAGTGATACTGTTGGATACTCCCGCAAAGATCAAAGTCTCTTTTATTTGGAAGTCCATTTGATTGTTCATTTGTTGTTATCGAGTCTGTAAGAGTCTTTGGTGTGTTGAGTCTTGTCGTTTTGCTTTTATCTTCAAAAGTCTATTTCTGAGTCGAGTTTGGTCTTGTTTAAATGTTCGTGTTTATGTAATTTTTGTTTTCGAGTCTTGTATTAAAAAAATCAATTAAAAATCAATGAAAAAGATTTTATTTTAGAAAATTCGAAATTGAACCAAAGATATTTTTTTTAAATATATATATATATATATATATATACACACACACACACACATATGGCCGTGTCCCTGAACTACGTAATGATCTGATTCATACAGCGACATGATAAGTAGGCAACCCCTAAAAGAAATATTTCAATAAGGGAACAAAATGAGGTGAGTGAAAAGAAAAACGAAAAAATGAGAAAGAGAGAGAGAGAGAGAGAGAGAGAGAGAGAAATAAGAGAATTGAGAGCGTCAATAAGCAGTACCCTTATAAGCCGGGATGAAACATGAAGCCTTCCAAAAGCATGTTAGAAATGGTGACAATGTTAGGAACATGGCATATTATGTGTGATTCATATATGTAAAATGCTTAACCCTAACACGTTTGTTGTCTCTTATCTAGTAAGCTTGATGCGAGGCTACAATTCATGGTTTAACATGTTATATGCCCTACATTTTATGTGTGTTAATGATAAAAATACACTTTTTATGTGTATAATAGAGTCTATTTCATGTGTAGGTGAATTGGAGATGGAAACCGAGCTAAATGGATGCAAATACATCGAAAATACGCTCAAGAGGCGAGGAGGAGTGCACCGGGCTATAGCCGGGTGCCACCCAAACGCCTGACCCTGCCTGATGTTAGCCAGGCGTTAGAGCTGAAACGCCTGACCCTGCCTGGCGTTAGCCAGGAGTTAGAGCTGAAACGCCAGCCTTAGCCTGGCGTTAGCCAGGCGCCAGGGCCCAAACGCCAGGCCCCTGTTCCGGCTAAATTCGAGTTTTTGAAGAGTTTATGTGTTTCCCGGTTGGAATAGAAGGCTCCTACACGTTAAGGGTTTATCCCAAACATATAAATAGACCCCAAAAACACAACTTGAAGGGGATTCGAAGAGAGGAAGTCATCAAAGTGAAGAAAAACCTGTGGATTACTACTCAGCAAAGCAAAAACACTGATTTTTATCTCCTTAGTTCATTACTCTGTAATTCAATTATGCAAGTTATTTTAGATTTGATATTTATGAATATGAGTAGCTAACTTTCTTAATCTAGGGTTTTGGTGGAACCCGTTGGGGGACCAACTTATGGTGATATTAATATAGTTTGGTTGATTGTTCATCTCTATTTGTTCAACTACGTTCTTATTGTAGCTAATTGAATGGCCATCAATTAGTTGTGCCTAATTAGTGTGTATATACTTGAGAGAGAGTGCATATTAAGTAATTGTTTGAACAACAGCACTCCCAGAGTATAGATGAAAGTCATAACCGAGGGTTTAGAGGTTGGATTAGAGATAACGATACCTCGGGTGCAATCTAAAGTGAACTGTAATGCAATCTAGATAGCATAACTTGAGAGNATTATTATTGTCAGTAGAATTAGTAGAACATCACCAATTTATATTAAAAAGTCTTGAGAGAATTGATTGAGTAAAAGTTGTGTATTCTAAAGACTTTATTGATACATAAATTCCCTGTGGGATCGACTATGGGCATAATACCCCGGATTATATTTGCAACGCCCGCTTAGTCTTTTATTAGACATAGTTGAGCGTGATCAAATTTTGGCGCCGTTGCCGGGGAATTAACAGTATTATCAATTGAGTTGGAAGAAATACAAAATTCTGAAATATAGTCAATTTTCTTTAAAATTCTCATTTTTATATTGAAATTTTAACGTTTGCTAACGTGTTGCAGGTGCATGCCTAGAAACTCATCAAGGACTGGTGAAGTAGTTGAACCCTTATCAGACCCCGAAAAAGTTTTCAAGGCCATAAACCGGACCAACCAAAAAAGCTAACATCAACAACAAATTGAACAAATTGAAATAGACATGGAAGATGCACACAACCGGAATAATCATGGGGATGACGTGGTAG
>ML387682.1:78511-108057 GCA_005239525.1 Nicotiana knightiana | reverse complement strand
ATATATATATTATTTACTGTTGTTGATGTTATTACAGTGAAATAAGGGAGGATTATGTGTTGTATAGTGGGATCAGGTTGCGCGCCACAACAACTTATGTGTTTCCATTTCCTTGAGTTGTGTGGGTTTCTGGTATTTTTATTTGAATCTCTAAGGATTGGTAATTCTAAACGTCACTGGATTATTTCTTGAGGTTGTAGCTAATATTTTCTGTTGACTATTATTTCATTCCGTATTTCCTTTTTCTGTCTTTATTATATACTGCAGACAAATTGTAGTGTGAGTGACATGCCTTAGCCTCGTCACTACTTCATCGAGGTTAGGATCGGCACTTACAGAGTTTATGAGCTTGGTTGTACTCATACTACACTCTGTAATTTATGTGTAGCTTTTGGATTCGGTCCCTGCGGCGGTTATTAGCGTGCTTGGATTGATCAGCTTTGCGAAGACTTAAAGGTACAGCTGCTCAGCGCCCGCAGCTCCGGAAGTCCCCTCCTCCCTTCTATTTAGCCGTGTATTTTCATTCAGATAGCTTTATATTTATTTCAGACCCTTGTAGGTACTATTTTAGTGGCTCGTGCACTTGTGACACCGGGTCTAGCGATTTTAGTAGACGTTTGGCTGTTTTAGCTTCTGCATTTTTACTTTGGATTATTTCAGTATTTCAGTTCTTTCTCATTATTTAATTTAAACTAAAAAAATGGATAACTGTTCGAATGGTGGCTTGCCTAGCAAGTGAAATGTTAGGCACCATCACGATTCCGATGGTGGGAATTTTGAGTCGTGACAAAATTAAATCTAAAGCAAGGTAAATTTTGTATAGAAATTATTTTTGAACCTACTTAACGGAAGCTTTGCTCTTGGAAAAGTGGTCAAGCGGGTTCAAAGTATTGGTGAGGTCGTGTGTTGAAATCTCTTTCATGTTTTGTTCCTACTTTATTTTTTTGTTTGAATAAATTGCAACAAGAATTAGAAAAGGAAACAAACCCATAAAGATAGCAGCATAGTTTAATATAATTGTTACGACCCAAAATCCATAAGGTCGTGAGTGCGCCGGACATCATTGTCAAGCAAGCCAATCATTTATTAATTTAAATAATTCCCGGTTTTAACAATTATGAAAAATATTTCCTTTCACTTTATTACATATTAACCAAATAAAATCTGTTAAGTAAAACAATGGTTTGAATATTACACTTTAGCAAATATATCCCAACACATCCCAGAACCCGGTGTCACAAGTACACGAGCAACTTGTAAGAATTTATAAAATCATCACAAAGCCTGTCCGAAATATAAATTGGACAAGGAAATTTAAAATAAAAATAAATACAATACGAGGGAAACTCTATCAGCTGAGGATCGCCTCCGGATGATGCAACTCGCCTAAGTCTCCGAATCCTCCACATTGCTATGAAAGTACCTGTGCAATAAAATGCACAGCAAGTGTAGCATGAGTACAAAAACAACGTGTACTCAGTAAGTCGCCCACCTAACTTCAGAGAGGTAGTGGCGAGAATTCAAATTAGAAACTTGCGAAAGTTCAATTTAGAATATTCAAGTATGACACTAAGCATCATTATCATAGGAAATTTATTAAAAACAAGAATAATATTATCAACTCCGTTCACATTTAACACCTTATATTAATTGTTAATTTAATTAAATAACAATTAATCCACGGGAAGGAGAAACTTCTTCCAAAATCTTTTTAATAACTTTAAATCTCTGTCTTTTCAATTGACAACTTAAAATTTCAAGCCAGTAATCAGGAAAAAATCATAGCAACTACACAGTAAATATCATGCGCAAGCAATGCCAAGGGTCGAACGGCGTGGACCAACAATAATAAACTGTGCACTGTCGAGGGTCAAATGACTCGAACCATAGATGCATCTATATGCCCCGCTCGCGAATCGACCATGCGACACAGTTATACATAAATACAAGGTTATCCTGCTCGCGAATCATACATGCGACTCAGACACCCGTAGATACACATATTCACATAATAAGTCCACATTTTTATCAAGAAAGCATTTTCTCAGAAAAGTGGTAAAATTCTTCTTAAAGGAACACGAGAAATAACATTTAAATCTATTTTTTGAAACTCATTTTCCAAGTTTAATAATATTCAATAATATAACCTTATCAGGTATACATTTATCCACGGAGGAAATCAATTCTCTTTCTAGATGATTAAGAAAATGAACTCTAGTCTTATTTAGATATTCAATTACGATTTCAATTATATAAGCAGTTTAATATTACAGGCAGGATCACAGGTACAACACGTAAGGCATGCTAGTGGGTCCTAGACTACCCGGACATAGCATAATAGTAGCTACGCATGGACTCCCGTCACCTCGTACGTACGTAGCCCCCGAAGATAATAGCATATACTTAATTAATTCACCTAGGGGGACAATTCCCCCTCACAAAGTTAGAAAGGAGACTTACCTCGCTCCGAAATTCCATAACCGGCCTCCAAGCCCTTCCGATGACTCCAAACGTCGCACAACGCTCCGAAACTATCCAAACAATGACAAACCAATGAAAATATACTCTAACATTTGCAAAAAATCCAAATTATATAATTTCCTAACTCCGCTGAGTGAAATGACCAAAATGCCCTCGGGCTCACGTGCCCGAAATCCAAAATTTCTCGAAGATATACCCTACCCATAGCGTTACTAAGTCAAATATACAATTTACTCAAATATTCATGCTCAATTCGTGGTACAAATCCAAAATATAAATTTTTAGGTCTTTCCTCCAAAATCCCAATTTTTCTACTAATTTCCATGTCTAATTCATGTATAATCCTTGTATAAATCTTAAAAACATGAAGAAATTACTTACCTAGTGATGCTTGGTGGAAAACCCCTCTTGAAGCTCCTCAAAATCGCCCATATCAATGAAAGAAATGGAGGAAATGGCCAAAATCCCGTTAAAATAACACACTGCCCAGGTGACCCTCCTATGCGATCCCACAACATGCTCCGCGATCGCATAGGCCAACTATGCTGCCTCACAAATTCACTCAGTGTGATCGCAGCCCAGCACCTGAGTTCACACAGGACAAAGCTGTAGCCCCCTTATTTCTTCTACTGTGCGTTCGCACATACCCTCGTGCGTTCGCACGGGCCAAGCCCCAGAAGCCCCCAAACCCACCCTTGTGCGATCGCACCACAACCCCTGCGGTCGCACAGGGCAATTCCCTGCAACCTCAATTTTTCCTATTGTGCGATCGCACAACTACCACTGCGATCGCACAAGACAAAATTCCAGCCCCTAAAATTCCTTCTCCGCGAACGCACACTATGGGCCGCGATCGCGTAGCTTACTAGTGACACCAGCAAACAGCAGCATCAGGTAGGGAAAAAATGGTCTGAAACCACCCCAAAACACACCCGAGGCCCCCGGGACCCGGTCCAATCACACGACTCACTCCCATAACATCCCACGAACTTGTTCGAGGCTTCAAATCACATCAAACAACGCTGAACTAACGAATCGCACCAAAATTCAAACTTTATGAACCTTGAAATTTCAAACCTCCACATTCGATGCCGAAACCTATCAAATCACGTCCGATTGACCTCAAGCTTTGCACACAAGTCATATTCAAAATTACGGACATGCTCCAACTTCCGGAATCGCATTCCGACCCCGGTATCATAATTTCCACTTCCGATCGGATTTATCAAAACCTTCAAATTTCTATATTTAGCCAAATGACTTCAAAATGACCTATGGACATCCAAATTCACCTCCGATCATGCTCCCAACTCCAAAATCACCATACGAAGATATTCCCAGACTCGAAATCCCAAACGGACATCCACATCACTGAAATGCGCTTCAAGCCAAACTTAGGAAATTCCTTCAAAAATGCTGACTTCCACAATATACGCCGAAACGCTCCCGGGTTATCCAAAACCCGATCCGGATATACGCCCAAGTCCGAAATCATCATACGAACTTGCTGAAACCTTCAAATCCTGATTCGGAGGTCGTTTACTCAAAGCTCCAATCTTAGTTGATTCTTCCAACTTAAGGCTTCTGAAATGGAAATTTTCCTTCCAAACCAACTCAAAACTTCCCGAAATTCAATTCCGACCACACCTACAAGTCATAATACCTGAAACGAAGCTGCTCACAGCATCAAACCGCTGAACGACAAGCTAGAGCTCAAAACGACCGATCGGGTCGTTACAATAATTGTCTTTGCAATCAAATCAAATTATTTTCCTTAAAGTACATCTTTTTCCATTTTCTTTATTCTGCTTTATAGTTTATTTTCTTTACATACATTCAGTAGAAATAATATTGAAGTTTATTTTACCCCAGAAGGTAATTTTCCCTTTCATAAAATTTGCTAGGACATGCAAATATACTTGTTGAAATTATTTGTCATTTGTTAGTTTAATTTAATTTAGTTTATGTCGGAGTTCTTTCATTTTAAAATTTAACTTTTTAGTGTATAAGCTCTCTTTCTTTGATTATTGGGGTTAATTTAGTTTAGTTTGTAACACTTTTCTTATTGTCTTATTTTGAAAATAATAACTTGTTACTTATAAATGCTAAAAAGATTTTATAATCGATCAAATTTCTTAGAGTTAATAAATTCTAAAATTGGGCAAAATATTTTTTTCTTAAAGTTTAGTAAATTAGCTAAAATTAGATTTTTAAATTAAAATAAGCAAAGTTTTGTTTAAAATATTGAGCACTAATTTTAAGAGAACTTTATTACGAGATCACGTTGTGAGCAATAAAGACAAACAAAATTTGCTTCTCGTGCCTTATACCGCTTATGTTTGTTATGGACTTCTCTGATTGAACCCGCTTGCATAAAATTTTAGGTCCACCATTGAATACAAAGATACTTGAATTTAAGCCATAAATGTCTGAAGTTCAATTATGTATGGAATATCCAAACTTAAAATCAAATTTGTCATTTCAGACGTGAAGCTTTGCTACTTCAGTTCGTATGTCTAAAGTTGTTCGAAAATGAATAATGGATAGACTTGCAAAATATTACTTATGAGTTTAGGGTATGCTTTAAATAGATGCCCAAAATTGACTATTTGTGCAAACCCACTTGTCACGTGAAATCAGCCCAAAACATGACCCAGACTCATTATGTATTGGGTCAATTTTGAAATCCATTCCCTTGGAAATTGAATTCACAAGTGTAAAGAATCTAGGAATTTTCAGAAATCATTACTGTTTAGTGGCTATTAACATTTTATAGCTATCATATATATATAATTACTTCCTATAGCTACTATTTAGTTGTTACGAGACTGTATTTGTTGTATTCGTGCTACTGTATTCATGAATACAGTAGCACAAATACAACAAATACAGTCGCACAACTGGACACCTCTATTTTGTAGGCGAATTCCGCTATATTTTATAACAAAAGTGATTGGTGGATGTTGTTTCTCCCAAACGCACACACAAGTATACGTTGTCGTACAAGTAATAAAAATGATAAGTCGAATGGCAAACCCACGTAGACTTGTATCAAATATCCACTAAATTCACCAAGGTGGTTATTCAGTCGAGTCAAATTTGAGTTCAAGGGTTGGATTATCCTAAACAATACTTCTAAATGGTAACTAAATTATCAAGCAGCAAAATGATTGTTGTGTATTCAGTAAAGACAAATATTCCAGGGTTGTGATTGATTCACCAATCCTATTGTGTTCTAGTTAACTCTCCCTTTCATGCAATTCACAAGTGTTGCTAATTAATCGAACAACTGCTCTCATAGCCTTCTCCCGAAATACTACTCGCCTATTAAAATTAACGCCTATCTTCCTATGAAATCAATCTATTAAGAACGCATTAAGATACGATATTTAATTAAGCACGGTGACTAGGTATATTCCTATCCTAACCACAAATCCGCCCCCCTCAGAGTTAAGATCGTGCTCTCTTCAATTCTTTTCTAATCTAAACATCACTTTTCCAAGCATATCATAGATAGTAAATATAACCTAACTGATGACCAGACAATTAAGCAATTAATCATAGAATTGAAGAAACAACCATATATTAGTGAATTGTAATCAAGGTTAAGTCAACGTTAAATAATATTATTCATGGTTAAATCACAACCCTAGAACTATGGGTTTTAGCCACTCAACACAGTATCAAACAAATTCATAAGTGTTGGATAATTGAAAATACTAAGAAAAGATGAAGAAAACTGAGATCTCTTTGCTCCCGAATGTTTCTCGTGTGTATTCTCTCTTCAAAGTGGCGTCTCCCCTCCAAAAATAGGTTTAGTCTTACTTTTATACGCGTTGGGTAGGTCTAGGGCCGAAATAACCTTGTTCCGGGCGAAGTTGGACAATTTTCCCCCCACCAGCGTCCAGCCCAGCGCCCCATGCTGGCCCTGGCACTGGCTTATTGTGCATTCTGTCTCTGGCGCTACAAGTGGAGTGGAGAGCTTCATGTGGCGCTGAAAATCCAACTTTTCCTTTTTTCGTTCATTTTGGCTCTAATCTCGCACTTTCGCCCCCAATTGCTCTCGGATGATTCCTACACATAAAAATACCCCGAATTAATATAAATCAACACATTTTACATTCGAAATCCACGAAACACGAGTAAAACATGAGGCGATATACATATAAATATATATACTTTGAGCTAAATATCAACACCCCACACTTAGACTCTTGCTCGTCCTCTAGAAATAAGACTATAAAATATACCCCCAACTACGTACAAATCACAACTCTAGAGGAGCACTTCAACATGTAACCATACACTCTCTACCCTTGACTATGATCGATATCGGCAATCAAGCATGAACATACAAATTCACATTCTTCCCGTTTTAAACATGCTCAAGTATAACATTTCAATTCAATCAATTCAAACAACCTATTTGCAACCACCCAACCTCAAAAGACGACTTGTAACCACTAAGCACCCTCAACTGGCGCACTCACCCAACAAGAGAAGTTTACAACATTACCAATCATTCATGAGATCAAGTGCCCTGACCAACAAACGACAGAGTGAATATAGACTAGTCCACACATTCAAATATGATTTTGAATATAAATTAAGGACATCACACAATTGAACAAAATTCACTCACTCTCACAAATAATTCAATGCATCCCGTGGTCGTGCCATAGGCGTGTTCGTAGTATACATCTCTACTAATGTCACGACCCAAAATCCACTAAGTTCGTGATGGCACCTAACACCTCCATCAAACAAGCCAACAATGAATGATTAACTAAATTACTCATTTTAGTTTCTTTGAAATCATAATTTTCATTAATTAGATAATATGAAATAAATTTTATAGGGTAAAGTGATAATGAATGCGCAATTAGAATAACGAACAACCCGCAGGAAACCCCAAAACCCGGTGTCACAAGTGCATGAGCATCAACTAGGAAATATAATAAAATACAACATTTGTCAGAAATGCAAATTAGACAGGAGAAAATAAATAAACATGATGGAGACTCTGCAAAATGTGGATCGTAACATGAAATGCAGCTCACGGTTAGTCCCCGCAACATCCGCGCCTCTACGCCCAAAAGACCACCGAGTATGTATGCACCTGCACCAAAAGTGTAGCAAGTGTAGTATGAGTACGTAAATCAACGCGTACCCACTAAGTATCTAGCCTAACCTCGGAGGAATAGTGACGAGGGGGCGACATCGACACTTATTAGAGGTTCAATTAAATAAATAATACGATAATTCATATAATTTTAAAGTACACAACAATAGGGGAGCGATCTGAAGTTTCATAATGTTCCAATTATTTCCTTTTAAGCATAAATTTCTCGGTCATGTATCCAACATCAATATCTCAGAATAAATGCCAAGTGTCAATACCAATCAGATAAGGAATACCATAAAATATCGGACGTTAGTGAAAAGTTGTATCTGACTCACAACTAGTAGAAATCACTTACCTCATGCTTGATGATGAAGATGGTTCTCCAAAATCTCTCCTAGGTCGGCTCCCATGGAGGAAATGAGATGAAAATGGCCAAAACCCCATTTTTAAAACATCACTGCTCAGTTCGACCTCCTTCGCGAACGTGGAAAGCCCCTCGCGTTCGCGAAGCAATACCCGCTCTAGCTCCAAAATTACCCTTCGCGAATGCGAGTCCCAACTCGCGAACGTGTTGCTTTACCAGGCCAACCTTCACGAACGCGGTACACTCATCGTGAACGAGAATGCTAAAAATCTCCCAGGCCCAGTTCCCCTTCGCTAACGCGATGACCCAACGGCGGACACAAAGCACAAAATCAAAAGCCAACAAACCCTTCTTCGCGAATGCGTGTACCTCTTCGCATTCGTGAAGAAAAAAACCAGAACCATATATAAGTAGTAGAAACTCAGCCAGACTTGGTCTGAAACACACCCGAGGCCCTCGGGACCCCGTCCAGTCACACCAACAAATTCCGAAACATAACACGGACACGCTCGAGGCCTCAAATCATACCAAATAACATCAAAACTACGAATTGCACATTGATTCAAGCCTAATGAACTATTGAACTCCTAACTTCAATATATGATGCTGAAACCTATCAAATCACGTTCGATTGACCTCAAATTTTGCACACAAGTCATATTTGACATTAAAGACATACTCCAACTTTTGGAATCGGAATTCGACCCCGATATCAAAAATTCCACTCTCGATCAAACTTCCCAAAAATCTTCAAATTTCAAACTTTCGCCAAATGACCCCGAGATAACATAAAGACTTCCAAATCCACATCCGGACGCGCCCCTAAGACCAGAATCACCATGAAGAGATATTCCCAGGCCCAAAATCCCAAACAGACATCAATAACATAAAAATACACGTCAACCCAAATTATCAAATTCTTCCAAAATGACAACTTTCCATTATAAGCACCGCAATGCTCCCGGGTCACCCAAAATCCGATCCGGACATACGCCCAAGTCCAAAATCATCATACGAATATATTGGAACTTTAAAATCCCGATTCTGAGGTCATTTAGTCAAAAGTCAGATCCTAGTCAATGTTTCCAACTCGAAGCTTCATAAATTAGAGATTTTTTTCCAAATCAACTCTGAACTTCCCAAAATTAAATTCCGACCACACGTGCCAGTCATAATACCCGAAGTGAAGCTACTCAGGGCCTCAAACCGCTGAATGACGTGCTAGAGCTCAAAACAGCCGGTCAGGTCGTTACATCCTCTCCCACTTAAACATACGTGAACGTGCTATGAACTTTTCTGGAGTTGTCCAAAATCACTGTTTAACACCTCGTGTACGTAACCATGCTAACACAACCCAGTTGAGCACATTAGCTCGAGCCAGTATGAAGATCACCCCTTTTATTTAGTTAAATAAGCCTTCGAGCCAAATTCCAACTTCCGAAATTCTCTACCAAGCCTGCTCCCCACATACGAACACCGTATCAATCACTACACACTGTATCAAAACATGATTGTATACTTTTACTTAATTCACACCATGCACCGCATAATTCACATGACCATAATCACATCATCTGACAACAATAGCTGATATTCCACGTATCTAATGCCCACAACACACCTCATGCCGCATGTAAGTCCTGTTCCAACTCTTGCAATAATGCCACGACAGAAGAGATATGTGGAAGTTCATAATCACCTGCCGAATCAAAAAATCATTGAGTCTCTCCTCCTGTCAAGAACCATCACCTTATCCTGAACAAAATAATGATATTTGCTCTTTAATATGCCTCATATAAATCCGATCGCACTGATCCCAGGTCCAATAATCTCGTCTCACCCAATACAAGATGCTCTGGCAATAATCCACCGTAAACACTATCTAAGATTTCATATAACTCCATCTATGCGCCAACAAGCCACAACTTGAATATGACACATAAGGAAGAACGAACTCTGGAAAAGAACTATCTAGCCCGCGTAACGAATAGAACGGCCATCACACACTATGAGACTTTCTCAGAGGTAAGAAACATGACACTCAAAAATAAATATAAGGAACCGTTCTTGACATCTCACTATTGCGACGGGCAACCCGACCCAATGTGACACTGTTGCGGCGTGCAACCTGATCCACAAAATATACCTGTGGTGGCGTGCCACCCAATCCTAACAATATACCCGTGGCAACGTCCCACCCGATCCAAACAATATACCTATGGCGGCGTGCCACCCGACCCGCATATAACGATCAAAAGAAAACACACATCATGTCGTAATGCTTATACTCACGAAATGCCCAAATATCAACCACAAGCACGCCAAGTGCACAATACAAATCCTGCGGAGACGGATAGCGCCATACGCTGCAAAAATCAAGCACAACTAAGTTGCGATATATGATCTGCATCTAGAGAGCCATCCTGCTCACATAACACCACAGCTACGCGATACCTCAACACATGTACGAATAATCAAGCTGTCTCACAACCCACATGAAACCATAGAGTATTACATGAAATAGCCGAACGACGAAAACAACATCCAACGCCCGAAGACTCCTCCATAAGAAATTTTATGCTGAATGAACACACCCAGCTTGGTGTAGGGTACACATCCACATTTTTGACCCATCAACGGACCTCAAACTGATTTTGGTCATGCTATACTAGGATCAATGGTCCACAATGACCTATTCATGACATATAAACACAACCGGCAAACCCGTGACAAACTTACACGGTCCACAACCCGAGGAATTAAACGCCTCTCAGGCATAAACTCTCGCATTTGAGATATTACCTTAACCTCCATACTTGGGTTTCAATCTTTAACAATCAAGTGACTAACATGTCACACTTATACAAATATCCTCGTGGGGTATGCTCCCACAACCTTCCACTCAGGTAGCAAAGTCCGCACATCCATACCACAAACCGTTATAATTCTGTAAAGCGAATCAAAATCCGCAAATCAATGCACAATGCCTCATCCACAGAACATCATTCCCTGGTGACATTAAAGAAAATGCCCGCTTACTCTGGACATCTGAATTTACCCCTGCTCATCCGAGTTTGTGACATTCTATCAACACCGAACCGCAACCTTGACCTTCAACTTCTAGTCCCCTTGCTTCTCACTGCACCTATCATGGCACTATACGATAATACCCGCATTCACCCTAACCTTTGAACTACTAGAGAAATAAAACACTTCATTGGCTAGAAACCCTTCACTTACTCCTTTCAGAAGAACCATTGCAACACACAACTGAGCTCCCAACCACCAAAAATACAAGCCTCTAGTCATGATCTAAGCCGCCATAACTCTTCCAAAATTCATTTACACCACAAGACCATCCGAATCAAACACCTCCCAAATCAATCAAGTTGTGGTGTCTTCCGAGCTCGCATGTACAACCATAAACCACATGTATAACTTCACGCTGAAGAAACTGATCACTACCTCTGATTCCACCATTACCAACCGAGCCGCTTCTTCTAATTTACTCGGGACTTTCCCTAGAAATAATAATAGCTCCATTCAAAGCATAGCAAAACCCAAAAACACTCATCCCGAGTGACCCAATCCATGACCACATCGTCTCAATACTCATGAACCATCTCATATTCTCCTTATGCGCACAATAGCATCACCAATTAGTACACCAATTTTTCTAGACCTTCCGCGAATCCGAAGCTATTTCTTCCTTTCCTCCAATATTGCACTGCATACCCAATGATAACGTAATTCATTCCTAGTCCTTAGGCACTGCACGTAAATTCTTGAATCCACTAGGACCACCGTTTAGAGTCACATACTCTGACTTGGTCCCGAATATAAGCCAAACTCTAGTGAGTTGTTAGCAAGTGAACACCCTATCAAAGAAGCACCCGACTGCATTTATTTCCTTGTACATAACCCCCACAAGAAGCATAAACTCTGAGTCTTCCCAAAACCCGAACATGAATCGATAAGGCCAAATATATCACGCATTCATCAAGTCTTTTGCTCTATTTACCCCCTGATGTTCTCTTTTTTTAGTCATATTAACCTATGGATACACCGATAACCCGAAACTACACAAGCAGACAACCACACAATCAAATCGTAAACGGTGGGATCCCCCACTTAGATTTTAAGCTACAATCTCATAATCCTAGAGTCCACAAGGATTCCTCTTTCTCGATTACCATGATCATGTATCCTCTGACCTGCCAAATTCCTCAAATTCTTTTGTTAACCTTTCGTGAACATCCCAAAAAATTAGCCACAATTCTAAATTAGACCTTCTGTCGAGTAGTTGGTGGAATTCTTCGTAGAAACCTCATCAAGATCACGCCACCGCTAACCTGCTCACAGGAGATAACCCGCCTGTGAACATTCCTTGCCGACATCTTCTAACGATGTTGCACTGGGTACAATTACTACGAAATTAGTAAACCATCCTGAGCCCGTGCTCATTCACCAGTTGTACAAGTTTGTTCACTCCCCATTGACATCAACTAAAGGTGCAACAAGACATTCCAATCTGAAGTCAGGTTGCATCCATCTTCATATCAAGTAACTCCTTTTTGTCATATCCAATCTTCCTCAATATAGTAGCCAATATTCCAAATTAAGTCTGTAGACCTAGTCACTGTCCACCATGAATCCCAATCACTCCAAACTTTCCTCAAGGCGTGTAGGTATCCTACCACAGAACCTATATGCTACTCTAACACTCTCCCACTTTTGTCAAACCCTCTCCTTTAAGCAACTACTCGACTGTTGCTTCTCACACTTGGCCTTATAGAAATTTAACCACCCCAAGACACCTACCACATGTCCTTCCTCATAAATGCCCAGTTGTTGCCTTAAATCAAAATCTATCTCTGTAGAACTTGAACTAATAGATCTCTACCAACTCTAAACCTCTCCGAAGATCATCTTTCTCGAGCGATCATCATTTGGAACGCCGATTCAATTCTGAACCACTGCACACCGCGATCTCTGACAGCCGCTTCCCGGGTACCATTTCACAATACCCTGCCCTGAAGGCGAATTGAAGAAGACCATAACACCGGTGAACTTAACACATTCAACAAGGACAATTATACCACATCATAAATGAAAATTCCACCATGCTCGAATATACCAAGTCTCATTACTCCATTATCCCAAACCTTAACATCCATAGCCCGATTGCCTTTCCTCGCTGGAAATAGAATGTCGAACCTCTGAATCATACCCTAAGGAAAACCTCATTTCGAGTCATTCACTGCCCTGACTCATACACAACAACCCTACCATTACACCAACACTGTGCGGTAGCAACGCACGAATCATCATGACAATCAGTGCCCAACTTCAAAACCATAGGAAATACTAATAATAAGCTAAAATGACAAAACACCCTCCCGCAAGGCGACGACAATAGCCCAATCAAATACGCAGTGAGAAATATCCTGCACCACTTCTGTTGTACCATTACAATTCCACGATAGATTTAGTAGGAAGAAAATCAAGGCATTAGGGAATCAAATCGCATGATGAGGAATCAAGAAGGGAAGTGCTCCTAACAACCCTGTAGCCTCTCGAAAAAGGGAAGTGCTCCTAAAATGATTAACTTAAATACTCATTTTAGTTTCTTTGAAATCATAATTTTCAAGATAATATGAATTACAGGGTAAAGTGATAATGAATGCGCCAATTACAATAACGAACAACCCGCAGGAAACCCCAAAATCCGGTGTCACAAGTGCATGGGCATCAACTAGGAAATATAATAAAACACAACATCTGTCTGGAATGCAAATTAGACAGGAGAACATAAATAACCCTGATGGAGACTCTGCAGGCTGCATATCCTAATATGAAATTCAACTCACGGTAAGTACCCGCAACATTCGCGCCTCTGCGCCCAAAAGAACACCAGGTATGTATGCACCTGCACAAAATGTGCAGCAAGTATAGTATGGGTACGTAAATAAATGCGTACCCAGTAATTATCTAGCCTAACCCCGGAGGAGTAGTAACGAGGAGTCGACATCGACACTTACTAGTGGTCCAATTAAATTAATAATATGATAATTCATACCATTTTAAAGTACACAGCAATAAGGGAGTGATCTAAAGTTTCATAATGTTCCAATTATTTCCTTTTTAAGCATAAATTTCTCGATCATGTATCCTACCTCAATATCTCAGAATAAATGCCAAGTGTCAATACCAATCAGATAAGGAATACCATAAAATGTCGGGCATCAGTGAAAATTTTTTCTCGTTAATATTCGGGCTACTAGTTGTATAACGTACGATTCTACCGAGACCGTTCAGCCCAATCCAGAGTGGTGTGCACACTGTCGAGGGTCGAATGACACGAACCAGAGATGCACCTATTTATACTGCCGAGGCGTTAAGCCCGATCCACAATAAAGGAAGGAATTTATCCCATTATGAGATATATTGTCGAGGCGTTCGGCCTGCTCCACAAGAAAGGAAGGAAGTTTCTGAATCACAAGATACACGCTTACAATAAAGTACATGAGCACAATAATAACTATATATATTTTCATTTATCGAATACCTTAGCAATAACTTAAGGTCTTAAAGCTTGACCTGATATATTTATTTCTAAATCAGTTTCAGTTATAACTATAATAAATTACCCAGCAGAACCAGTTCTAATAATTCAATTATTACAGGATAAGGTCCTAAGTCTACCCTGACATAGACATGTTTTAGCTACGTACGGAATCTCGTTACCTCGTACGTACGTAGCGCTCACAACTAGTTCCACATAATAATAAATATCACCTAGTGAGTAATTTCCCCCTCATAGCGTTAGACAAGAGACTTACCTTGCTTCAAAGTTCCATAACCGGCTCCAAAGCTTTTCCAACAACTCAAATTGATGCCCATCTCTCCAAAACTAGTCAATAAATGTGCAAATCCATAAATATATACTCTAATACTCATAATAATTCAATTTATTACAATTTCTAACTTTGCTCGAAAAGTCGATAAAGTCACCCTCAGGCCCACGTGCCCGGATTCTGAAAATTTTCGAAGATAACCATTACCCATAACATCACAAACTCAAATATTTAATTTATTCTCAATTCCATGCCCAAATTCGTGATCAAAATCCAAAAATACCAATTTGTAGGTTTTTCTTCAAATTCCCAATTTTCTATAAATTTTTCATGTCTAAATCCATATATAAACATTGTATGTAACTCAAAACTAGTAGAAATCACTTACGTCATGCTTGATGATGAAAATGATTCTCCAAAATCTCTCCTAGGTCGGCTCCCATGGAGGAAATGAGATGAAAATGGCCAAAACCCCATTTTTAAAACATCACTGCCCAGTTCGACCTCCTTTGCGAACACGGAAAGCCCCTCACATTCGCGAAGCAATACCCGCTCCAGCTCCAAAATTACCCTTCGCGAACGCGATTTCTAGCTCGTGAACACATTGCTTAACCAGGCCAACCTTCGCCAACGCGGTACACCCATCGTGAACGCGAAGGCTAAAAATCTCCTAGGCCCAGTTCCCCTTCGCGAACGCAATGACCCAACCGCGAACACGAAGCACAAAAACCTTCTTCGCGAACGTGTGAATACCTTCGTGTTTGCGAAGAACAAAACTAGAACCAGATATCAACAACATCAACTCAACCAGACTTGATCTAAAACCTCTCCGAGACACACCCGAGGCCCCTGGGACCCCGTATTATACCAACCAGTTTCGAAACATAACACGGACTTGATCTAGGCCTCAAATCATACCAAATAACATCAAAACTACGAATTGCAAATCAATTCAAGCCTAATGAACTATTGAACTTCTAACTTCCATATCCGATTCTGAAACTTATCAAATCACGTCTGATTGACCTCAAAATTTGTACACATGTCATATTTGATATTACATACCTACTCCAACTTCCGGAATAAGAATCCGATCCCGATATCAAAAAGTTCACTCCCGATCAAACTTCCCAATAACCTTCAAATATCCAACTTTCACCAAATGACCCCGGGATGACCTACAAACTCCAAATTCACATCTGGGCACGTCCCTAAGACCAAAATCACCATACGAAGCTATTCCAAGGCCCTAGAACCCAAATGGACATTGATAACATCATAATACACTTCAACCCAAATTTATCAAATTCTTCCAAGATGCCAACTTTCCACAATAAGCACCGAAATGCTCCCGGGTCACCCAAAATCCGATTCTGACATACGCCTAAGTCTTAAATCATCATACGAACCTATTGGAACTTTCAAATCCTGATTCTGAGGTCGTTTACTCAAAAGTCAAATCCTAGTCAATTCTTCCAACTTGAAACTTCCAAAAGTAGAGATTTCTTTCCAAACAACTTCGAACTTCCCGAAATTATATTCCGACCACATGTGCCATTCGTAATACCTGAATTGCAGCTACTCAGGGCCTCAAACCGCTAAATGACACTTTAGAGCTCAAAACGACTGGTCGGGTCATTACAACTAATCTAATCTAGTCAAATCTAGGATCAATTAGGACTTTAAGGTTGTAATGTTGGCTAAGAGACGATTATGATACATTTAGGAATAGTGACTAACCCTCCTAAGCACTTTAATACACGACACTCACAATTTGAACACATATTACATTTACAATTTGAACACATATTCTTCTCAACCAATTAACTTTCCACAAACCATATACAACATAACCCTTATTTTCTCTAAGTACTTCTATACTCCCACTAGCACAAATTAGTAAAATTAGGAGGTGTGTGTGTTTTTCTACATTATTTGACTATCATCTTTTTGTTGCAATTTTTCTTTTTCTTTCTCTTTTTTTCCTTTTACACACTCCATACATCAAAATTCATCGGCTAGTGAATTTTGATTTCAACTTTAGTGAACCAAAGGGCCCTTCCATGGTTCCACTCAAAAGATACTACCCAATCTCTCACCTTAATTCTTTTAGCGACTAAGTGTCTTAGGAGGTAAAGGTTTAACAATCTCAAATTAAGAAAAAAATAGGGGTAAGACTTGTAATGTGGGTGCCAAAGGAAAGGTCTATAGGCTCAAGGGGTTAGAAACGGAAAATTATATCTTCAAGTGACAATCATATCTATGCTCTAGCAAGAAAATCTATGTCATCTCCTAGACTAGCACAACTTAATGATTTCGCTTCTTTAACACACCAGGCAAGTTCTAGACTACACGGGACATCACAGAAGATCACAAATCCTCACACACACATTGCACATGACTCAATAAAGATGGTTCTGTTCAACTCTCAAGTCAAGCAAGCACACATAATTGAGAAAATTTAAGCAATAATGCACTATGTGACATACAAGTCGAACAACTGAGAAAACGTCACAAAACAGACTATTTACTTTACTTAGACTTCCTAATTCAAATCATATGCACGAGAAGATAGAATGTATGTCATAGCCTAATGTGCGAACATCAACCACGTCAATGAGTATCTCCGAGCAACTCAGTTTCTTCCTAACCTACTCCTAAAAAAATAAAGTACCCGGTTCGAGCTACACCCTTGGAAAAGAACCGGCGCCCAATGAAAAACCAAGGGATACTACCTAAATATCCTAAAAAAATCTTTTTGTTGTGTTTTTAATCGGACTTTATCCCTCAAGAAAATTTCCCAAAATATCAATCGTCGGGAAAAGTTCGAGCTTTTTCTAAAAAAAAATTTTGTTTTGTATTTTTTTTCTTTCTTTTATTTTTAAAACAAACTAGACTAAAACTAGGCTATGTAAAACTAATAAAAGAAACAAATTGATGCAAGATATACAAAATATATCACAAGTAGAAGTCCTCCCACCCTACACTTAGTCTATGCATAGTCCCCGATGCATATAAAAATATAAAACAGAGTAAGGTGAAAAGAGAAATCCATGTCAGGCAGAGTCCTCCTCCTTAGAATGCCCGCCATCCATAGTTTGGGGCACACCAACATCAGATCCTAGAGGCACCAAATCCATGGACCCCGTAACATCATCACCAACCTCATCCTCCGTGTCTGAGCCTTTGATAGTGTTTGCGTCCTCCGACTAGTGAACAGGGCTGCCAGGCGCAATCCCTAACATCTCTTTGGACGAACTCGACAAGTCATTGCATAAATTCATACGCTCCTCGTCTGAGACACCAAACCTGCTCATGAGTAAATTAAAGGAGTTATAGAGGTACCTGTTGAAGTTCTCATTTCTTTCATTCCGTGTTGCCTGAGTGAGCTTAGACGACATCTCCAACAAGGATGTGTTTTCCAACAGCCCTTTAGGAGCCTCTACCACCTCATCATACCGTGGGTACACTGGCACATATCTGGAGAGCATATATTGCGTGAGCAATTTGCCGAAGAAGAACCTCTTAATCATTCACCCAAATCACGTGCGGGCCATCTCACCGAGCATGATCTCAGCCACATTAATGGGTGTGCCAGTCATAAAAAAGAATATGACACACACTCGAACTCGAGTGCATTTGTTGATGTGCTCCACTGGCATAAGTCTGGCTTGCACAAAACTCTGCCACACTTTGGCGGTCTTGTTGCAATCAAAGCGAACCATATGAAGGTGAATATTGCCTTACTTTTTGGTCCACTTGGAATTTTAATCAACGCCACAAAGAGTGTGACGTATCCTTGTGTAGTTTAGGCTTTTGACAAATTTCTGGAGCCTCCTCGGGTCAGCATTCTCAACCCCCAAAAATGCACATAAGGACCGCCTATTCAGTGGCATGTTCTTCCCACGTACATGTGCACTGAACAAGATTGCATTCCAGTTGGCATACAGTTCCCGAGCCATGCTCAAATTGCATGCCTGGGGTATTCTATGAGTTTGTCCATGTTCAGTGCGCGCAACCGTCCAAGTACATCCGGGAAGTTTCTTTCTAAAGCTTTTACATTAATATCCATCTCAGAAATGTACCGCCCAAATGGCACGAAGTCCCTATTCCATGAAATAGCCTCATCAGTAACTAAATTCAAGCGAGACCTCGATCGCAATGGTACCTGTTGTGATCCCTCAGCAACTTGTTTTCCTTTAGCTTGTCTCGAGGATCTTTCTCCTTGCTTGGATTTTTGGGCGCGGGGGAAGTGGTGGAGGGCTTTCCTATTCCCTTGCCTTTGCTTGCACTATCGCGAGCCATAGCAACCTGAAACACAAGATAAGCATGAATGTGAGAACTAATCAATAAATACGCCTAAGGTTGTCGCGCGAGTAAAAAATGAACCCACACTCAAAACCGAAGGCTCAATGTACAATACTTTACAATTGTGATCTAAAAGGCACAAGTGTTGCACCACAAGTCCATAGGTGCTCAAGACTTCCCCATGCCACACAATATCTAAAAGGCACTAATCAATGTCACACAAACAAGTGATTGATCATGGTTTAGTGAATTCAAGTTAATGCAAGCAAGTGGCATATGGTAGTTTAATTTTCACAACAACTACTACTACAGTAAATTAGCTAACTCTATACCATTCTACAACATACATCATATAAGATACATGGTGTTGGCAACACGTGTGCATTGAAACCAAGCTCCCAAGCATGTAAAATCGTCCCCACACACCCCACACTTATCCTAATATCATATACAAATACACTAGGTTACTCAGACTTCATCGATGCACAAAATATTTATTCAAACATTTTAACAAACACCTTGTGGGAATGAAGTGCGTGCATTATAGTTTAACAATGGTGGAACATTGTGGCCCTCCCAAATTTCAACGACGTAGAGGGAATTCTAGTTTACTACTCCGTATACAAAACAACCACAAAAAATTTCGGCCAATGACTGGATCACCTACCATTAAAGAAGTAATATAGGGGAAATTTAGGGATTAGGGCAATTAGGTAGATGGAAAGTTCATTATCATCTACCTAGTAAAAGAACATGAAGATAAAGAAGAAAGAAGAAGAAGAAGAAGAAGAAGAAGAAGAAGAAGAAGAAGAAGAAGAAGAAGAAGAAGAAGAAGAAGAAGAAGAAGAAGAAGAAGAAGAAGAAGAAGAAGAAGAAGAAGAAGAAGAAGAAGAAGAAGAAGAAGAAGAAGAAGAAGAAGAAGAAGAAGAAGAAGAAGAAGAAGAAGAAGAAGAAGAAGAAGAAGAAGAAGAAGAAGAAGAAGAAGAAGAAGAAGAAGAAGAAGAAGAAGAAGAAGAAGAAGAAGAAGAAGAAGAAGAAGAAGAAGAAGAAGAAGAAGAAGAAGAAGAAGAAGAAGAAGAAGAATAAGAAGAAGAAGAAGATACCTGTAGGATTTAGGATGAGAGCAAGAGAAGAACTTGGGAAATTTTGAGAGAGAAGAGTGAAGAAGACGTTGCATAAGACGTGAGAAACAGAGAGAGAGAGGGAGAGAGAGAGAGAGAGAGGACGGATGTTTGGGTAAGGAGTGTTTTAGTTATGTTTTAATTTATGTTATGGGTGGGTATGGGTTATAATATGGGTTATAGTGTTAGTATAGATGAGTATATGGGTTGGGTGTTATGGGCATGGGTTAAATAAAATACATAATTTAAAAAAACTAAAACAAAATTTAAAAAGTCATACCTGGCCACGCCCAGCCCAGCGCTCCACGCTATGCCTGGCGCTGGGGGATTTTGATCTACTGTTTTGGGCGCCCCAGTCAGTGTGGGGCACTATCCTAGGCACTGCTTTGGCAATTTTCTTTTTTATAATATAACATCTCGATCCCCCGAGCCTTTTATATACACAATTTACATGTCTCACACCATTCTACCTATAATTTCTATGCCTACAAAGAAAATGCAAACTCTATTCTACTCTAACTAAAAACAAAATTAAAAACTAAGCTATGAAAGCAAAAAAATTGGGTTGCCTCCCAACAAGCGCCTGATTTAACGTTGCGGAACGACTCAGGGCCTCGCTTACTCAGCGATTACAACTTTGGTATTCTCACGATCAATTATTCCTCCCCAATATTTCTTTACTCTGAGTCCATGCACTAAATATTTTCTTTCACCATTTAAAGCTTGCAACTCAATTGCACCATAAGGAGTGATTCTCACCACCCCAAACGGGCCTGACCATCTCGTTTTTAATTTCACAGGAAATAACCTTAGCCTAGATTTGAACAACAGTACCTGTTGGCCTGGCTCAAAGTGATGTGGCTTGATACACTTGGCATGACATTCTTTGGTCTTCTCTTTGTATAGCTTAGCATTTTCATAAGAGTGCAGCCTCTTATTTTCTCTCTTTTACTTGTGTTTTAGGTAAAAAAAATGCTTGAAGGTATTTCTGAAAACTAATGAAATGTTCTTGCTTGTATGAATTGTTCAATATGAGCCAAAGGATTCGAAATCAACTCACAAAGGAGTCAAAAGTTGAACAAAAATCAAAACTGGACAAAGAGGCCTGCACCACGGACCACACAAATATTATGCGGCCGCAAAAGCCATTGTGCGGCCGCGATCAAACTATGCGTTCCGCAAGAAAGAGATTCAAAGACTTGAAATTTTTGCAAATTGATGAGCACGGACCGCACCAATATTGTGCGGCCGCAAAAGTCCCTGTACGCCCGCAATCAAAATTATGCGGTCCGTGATGATCAAGAATCAGAGAGTTGGCAATTTGGGCAAAATGAAGGAGTGTCGACCGCACCAAAATTGTGCCACCGCAGGATGTCAAGCGCGATCTCACACACAATTGTGGGGAACGCGATGATAAAGATTTAGAGAGTTGTTGCCGCATAATCATGAGCGCGACCACATTCAGAATTATGTGGTCCGCAAAAGTCCAGCTCAAGTCAGAATCAAAAGTGAAGAATGCGGACTGCATCAGAATTATGTGGCCGCAAGAGAAAGGGTGCGTCCACACTCAGAATTATGCGACCGCACAACCTCCGCAGGGGCATTTTTATCAGATATTTTTAGTTGAGTATAAATAGACAGTTTTGTCATTTTTAGGTATGTTATGCTTTATATGAGCACCTGAGTCGCCTACTTTCGCTGTTTTGGTATTTTTGTACTAGATTTGTCTTCAAACACTATATTCTCTTCCCATAATCTAATATTATGGATTTTAACTTCATTTTAACTTGAATTTATTCTATTTCCATGAGTAGCTAAACCTATAACTAGGGTTGTGACCCAATCCTAGTGTGGGTATTTAATGGGTGTTTGATTTATGGTTGAATGTGAATGGGTTAGTGACATTTAACCTAGTTCTTGCTAGAACTTAATAATTAATGGTTGAAAATATTGATTCATGCCTAAATGACTTGGTCTCTACTTGAGAAAGTGGGAGTAAGTCTAGGAAAACTAGGCTAACAAGGAATTGGGGTGAACTCAAGAAATTGATAGCCCCAATTAAAGGGTTAAACCTAGAGATAGTAATACCCGCCTTGAGATAATATCACTTGATTTGTATGAATACCCATTTGAACTTGAGAAAGCCAAATTGGGAAAAATCACTCAAACTACTGAGAGGTATAGAGTGAGTACCCGGGTGTGATAGCTATATTACAATCCCAAATAATCAAGCTTGCCCTAGATTTTAAAACCCCTTAGATAACCACCTGGGTAGAAGTCACGACCCTAGTCCCTTTAAACATTTGAAAAACCGTAAAAAAAATATTGTCCTTAGTCTCATTTATTGCAGTAATTAGAGTAAAGATAGAAGTAGGATATCAACCCAAATTTGTGGAAGTGCAACTACATTCAAAACCCGCAACTCACTTAGATATAAACCTAATTCCAATCATTAACTCCCTATGGATTCGATCCCGACCATAGTTGGGTTATTATTGCGTCGACCACCTCGCTACTCAATCATAGTGTAAGCTTGGACCCGATCAATTTTTGGCACCGTTGCTGGGGAGTTAGACGGTCTTAGCTATATATCTAAGTATTTGTGTGTTTTGTCTTTCTTTCCTTCCGTTTTTCTAATCTCGTTTGTCAACTACTTTTAGGTACCGAATGGCTCTTAACAACGAGGCCCTCAGAAATATGCCATTGGGGGAGGAGGTAGAAGACAAGCAAGTGGATGAGTTTCATCTTGATCTTCAAGTACAAAGGAGAGGTCGACTGCCTCATGATAATGTGCTAACCCTCCCCTACACCCACCAAGTGAAGCACACAGGGTGTTGCCCAATGAAGGCTGCGCAAGTGCCATAGTCCCGCCCCGGATTAGGGCGGACAATTTTCAAATAACCAATGTCATGCTTACACTGCTTGAACAACGAGGTTTCTTCATCGGAGCTCCACATCAAAATGCCTATAAGCATCTCAAAGGTTTTGTTGACACGTGCTGGGGGAGCAAGCAGACAAATGTCTCCGAGGACGCATTGAGGTTACGACTATTACTTTTTTCACTTCGGGGAAAAGCTTTGGACTGGATAGAGAGGTTTCCCAACCATTCCATACATACTTGGGATGAGTTGGCCGAGAATTTCATTGCAAAGTTCTTTTCTCCGGGGCATATGGCGACGCTAAGAGATGAAATTTTGGCTTTCAAACAAGAGCCAAATGAACTGTTGCATGAAATTTGGGAAAGGTATCGCACAATGGTTAAATAATTCCCCAACAACGATATGACCGAGGCAATGATCTAGCAAACCTTTTATAGGGGGATCAACACAACTAGACAGTGTGTAGTAAATCAACTCGCCGAGGTAACTTCATGAACACGCCGTACTCTGAAGCATGTGAAATATTGGATGAGATGGCGGATACCTCTTTGGCATGGCAAAGTAGAGCCAACGTTCCTCAAGGTGACCTAATGTTATCCACCTACATAAGGAACTACATGATCATGGGCAAGCCATAGCTGAGTTGACAACCACCATGAATTAGTTGGCCAAGGCTCAGCTTCAACAGGTTCAGGGGCCAAAACAGGTAAATGCCATGGAAGGAGTAAACATGATGGTCAACAAGAGAAGGCAACGAGGCCAACAAGTACAAAACCATCCAGAGAAATTTGAGCAAAGTCATAGTGGGTACAATAAAGATGATGCATATGATGATCAAAGTGAAGAGGTTCAATATGTCAACAATTACCAAAACCAACGGAGCAATGCTCCAAATCAACAACAGTGAAGATCACGGGGAAACGAAGGTAATTGGGGCAACCAAGGTCAACAAGGAAATTGCAATGGTGGCAACAACAACAACCAAGGAAATTGGGGGAACAACAACAATCAAAATTAGGGAGGAAATAATCAAGGTAATTGGGGCGGCAACAATCAAAGTAATTGGGGAGGCAACAATAATCAAGGGGTTGGAACAATAGAAATCAAGGAAAATCAAGGGTCCGACTTTCAAAGGCCCCCGATGTATCAACAACCAAACAACCCGCCTCCATATCTGTCGCAAGGTCCGAGTTCTTCCAATAATGAGATGAGACTTATTGAAAATATGTTCAAGCAAATGATGGAGAAAAACACCGACTTCGATGCCCGATTAGCCTCCCACATCACTTCTATCCGCAACTTGGAAGTCCAAATTGGCCCACTTTCTCAAGCCTTGAATACTCACCCTAAGGGGGAACTAACAAGTGATACGGTGGTGAACCGGAAGGGTGGTAACAATACGGGGCATGCTATGGCGGTGACAACAAGAAGTGGGAGAGGTGGATTTGCTAGTACCTCAAACCCAAGAAAGAATGTGAATGATGATGTTTTGTTGCAATATGATGAGGAGCCAATCAATGATGTTCAATAAAATGATGAGGTGAGGATAGACATTGATGAAAATTTGGAGGAGACACAAGATAATGTGAACCCGTCTAGGGAACATGTAATAGACATGCCGGATCCAGTAGTGCCCAAAGCCAAGGATCCTTTGCCAAGGCTTCCTCCACCATATCCTCAAAGTCTCACTAAGAAAAACAATGAGAATTAATTCAACAAATTCATTGATATGATGAAAATTTTGTCCATAAATGTGCCATTGGTCGAAGCCTTAGAACAAATACTGGGATATGCCAAGTTCATGAAGGACTTGGTAACAAAGAAGAGGTCAATGAACTGTGAAACGATAAAAATGACACATCAAGTGAGTGCCATTGTGCATTCCATGGCTCCAAAGTTGGAATACCCCGGTGCTTTTACAATCTCGTGCACTATTGGGAGTGCTGATTTCGCCAAAGCTTTATGTGACTTGGAGCGAACATTAACTTGATGCCCTATACTGTGTTTAAGACATTGGGGATTGGGAAACCAAGACCCACATCCATGAAGCAAATGGCAGACCGGACAATGAAGAGGCCATTGGGGATAATTGATAATGTGCTAGTTCGAGTCGACAAGTTCATACTTCCGGAGATTTTATGATACTTGACTGTGAGGTTGACTATGTGGTGCCAATTATTTTGGGAAGACCTTTCCTAGCTACAGGGAAGGCCTTAGTTGATATGGAAGCTTGTGATTTCACCTTCCGGGTGGGCGATGAAAAAGTTGTGTTCCATGTTTGTAAGTCAATAAGGCATCCTAATAGCAACAAAGTGTGTTCGTTCGTGAATCTTGTGACCGAAGTAATTGTTGATGACACAAGTTATGTGATTAATGTTGAAGATACATTAGAATATGTGTTGTTGAATCATGATGAGGATGAGAAGTATTTGTATAATGTGTCAATGCTTTGCAAGGAATGGGATCATATACATATGGGCCCCGAAAACCTTCCTTGAACATTGAAAACCGGAAGACTCCACCAAAAAATCCCTCAATTGAGGAGCCTCCCACATTGGAGTTGAAGCCCTTGCCTTCAAACCTCAGGTATGAGTTTCTTGGCCCTTGTTCCATTTTACCTGTTATTCTTTGCTCGTGCTTAACGAGCGTGCAGGTAGATTCCACCCTTGCGGTGCTCCAAAGGAGGAAGAAAGCAATAGGTTGGACATTGGAGGATATTCGGGGTATAAGCCCCGGCTTTTGCATGCACAAAATCATATTGGAGGAGGGTGCCAAACCCTTNACGGTCTTAGCTATATATCTAAGTATTTGTGTGTTTTGTCTTTCTTTCCTTCCGTTTTTCTAATCTCGTTTGTCAACTACTTTTAGGTACCGAATGGCTCTTAACAACGAGGCCCTCAGAAATATGCCATTGGGGGAGGAGGTAGAAGACAAGCAAGTGGATGAGTTTCATCTTGATCTTCAAGTACAAAGGAGAGGTCGACTGCCTCATGATAATGTGCTAACCCTCCCCTACACCCACCAAGTGAAGCACACAGGGTGTTGCCCAATGAAGGCTGCGCAAGTGCCATAGTCCCGCCCCGGATTAGGGCGGACAATTTTCAAATAACCAATGTCATGCTTACACTGCTTGAACAACGAGGTTTCTTCATCGGAGCTCCACATCAAAATGCCTATAAGCATCTCAAAGGTTTTGTTGACACGTGCTGGGGGAGCAAGCAGACAAATGTCTCCGAGGACGCATTGAGGTTACGACTATTACTTTTTTCACTTCGGGGAAAAGCTTTGGACTGGATAGAGAGGTTTCCCAACCATTCCATACATACTTGGGATGAGTTGGCCGAGAATTTCATTGCAAAGTTCTTTTCTCCGGGGCATATGGCGACGCTAAGAGATGAAATTTTGGCTTTCAAACAAGAGCCAAATGAACTGTTGCATGAAATTTGGGAAAGGTATCGCACAATGGTTAAATAATTCCCCAACAACGATATGACCGAGGCAATGATCTAGCAAACCTTTTATAGGGGGATCAACACAACTAGACAGTGTGTAGTAAATCAACTCGCCGAGGTAACTTCATGAACACGCCGTACTCTGAAGCATGTGAAATATTGGATGAGATGGCGGATACCTCTTTGGCATGGCAAAGTAGAGCCAACGTTCCTCAAGGTGACCTAATGTTATCCACCTACATAAGGAACTACATGATCATGGGCAAGCCATAGCTGAGTTGACAACCACCATGAATTAGTTGGCCAAGGCTCAGCTTCAACAGGTTCAGGGGCCAAAACAGGTAAATGCCATGGAAGGAGTAAACATGATGGTCAACAAGAGAAGGCAACGAGGCCAACAAGTACAAAACCATCCAGAGAAATTTGAGCAAAGTCATAGTGGGTACAATAAAGATGATGCATATGATGATCAAAGTGAAGAGGTTCAATATGTCAACAATTACCAAAACCAACGGAGCAATGCTCCAAATCAACAACAGTGAAGATCACGGGGAAACGAAGGTAATTGGGGCAACCAAGGTCAACAAGGAAATTGCAATGGTGGCAACAACAACAACCAAGGAAATTGGGGGAACAACAACAATCAAAATTAGGGAGGAAATAATCAAGGTAATTGGGGCGGCAACAATCAAAGTAATTGGGGAGGCAACAATAATCAAGGGGTTGGAACAATAGAAATCAAGGAAAATCAAGGGTCCGACTTTCAAAGGCCCCCGATGTATCAACAACCAAACAACCCGCCTCCATATCTGTCGCAAGGTCCGAGTTCTTCCAATAATGAGATGAGACTTATTGAAAATATGTTCAAGCAAATGATGGAGAAAAACACCGACTTCGATGCCCGATTAGCCTCCCACATCACTTCTATCCGCAACTTGGAAGTCCAAATTGGCCCACTTTCTCAAGCCTTGAATACTCACCCTAAGGGGGAACTAACAAGTGATACGGTGGTGAACCGGAAGGGTGGTAACAATACGGGGCATGCTATGGCGGTGACAACAAGAAGTGGGAGAGGTGGATTTGCTAGTACCTCAAACCCAAGAAAGAATGTGAATGATGATGTTTTGTTGCAATATGATGAGGAGCCAATCAATGATGTTCAATAAAATGATGAGGTGAGGATAGACATTGATGAAAATTTGGAGGAGACACAAGATAATGTGAACCCGTCTAGGGAACATGTAATAGACATGCCGGATCCAGTAGTGCCCAAAGCCAAGGATCCTTTGCCAAGGCTTCCTCCACCATATCCTCAAAGTCTCACTAAGAAAAACAATGAGAATTAATTCAACAAATTCATTGATATGATGAAAATTTTGTCCATAAATGTGCCATTGGTCGAAGCCTTAGAACAAATACTGGGATATGCCAAGTTCATGAAGGACTTGGTAACAAAGAAGAGGTCAATGAACTGTGAAACGATAAAAATGACACATCAAGTGAGTGCCATTGTGCATTCCATGGCTCCAAAGTTGGAATACCCCGGTGCTTTTACAATCTCGTGCACTATTGGGAGTGCTGATTTCGCCAAAGCTTTATGTGACTTGGAGCGAACATTAACTTGATGCCCTATACTGTGTTTAAGACATTGGGGATTGGGAAACCAAGACCCACATCCATGAAGCAAATGGCAGACCGGACAATGAAGAGGCCATTGGGGATAATTGNATGGGAGTGGTAGTCAACCTATACTTGAGTAGCTCAAATGCCTTCATACAATCATCATTGAACACAAATTTGGCATCTTTTTCCAATAACTTTCACAAGGGATTCACCACCTTTGAGAAATCCTTGATGAACGGCGGTAAAACCCGGCGTGACCTCAAGGGAGTTAGGAGCTTTCTAGGTCACGCCGGGTTTTACCGCCGTTCATCAAGGATTTCTCAAAGGTGGTGAATCCCTTGTGAAAGTTATTGGAAAAAGATGCCAAATTTGTGTTCAATGATGATTGTATGAAGGCATTTGAGCTACTCAAGTATAGGTTGACTACCACTCCCATTATTACCTCACCAAATTGGAGCTTACAATTTGAGCTCATGTGCGATGCTAGCGACGTGGCTGTAGGAGCGGTATTGGGGCAAAGAATCAACAAGATATTCCATCCGGTATACTATGCTAGTAAGACCATGAACGAGGCCTAAGTCAACTATACGGTGACCGAGAAAGAACTCTTAGCCATTATCTTTTCTATGGAAAAGTTCCACCCGTACCTCATGGGTACCAAAGTGATTGTTCACACCGATCACGCAACACTTCATTATTTTATGAGCAAAAAGGACTCTAAGGCGAGATTGATGTGGTGGGTACTTCTTCTACAAGAATTTTAGCTTGAAATCCAAGACCGCAAGGGGAGTGAGAAATAAGTAGCGGACCACTTGTCCCGATTAGAGGAGGAGGGGAGGCCCCANGCCAAACCCTTCATGGAACATCAAAGAAGATTGAATGAGGCCATGCAAGAGGTAGTCAAGAAAGAGATCATCAAGTGGTTGGATGCTGGGGTTGTCTACCCTATTTTCGATAGTTCATGGAGCCGGTGCAATGTGTCCCAAAGAAGAGGGGCATGACTGTGATTACAAATGACAACAATGAATTGATCCCCACAAGAACTATCACCGGATGGAGAGTGTGCATGGATTATAGGAAGCTGAACAAAGTTACTCGGAAAGACCATTTTACGCTTCCATTTCTTAATCAAATGTTGGATACGTTAGCCGGACGTGCTTATAATTGCTTCTTGGATGGGTATTCCGGATATAATAAGATTCTTATTGCACCTGAAGACCAAGAGACGACCACTTTCATTGAACACAAATTTGGCATCTTTTTCCAATAACTTTCACAAGGGATTCACCACCTTTGAGAAATCCTTGATGAACGGCGGTAAAACCCGGCGTGACCT
>ML387682.1:64743-76011 GCA_005239525.1 Nicotiana knightiana | reverse complement strand
AGTCTTTAAAGGAAAATAAATCAATTTAGACAACTATTATTTGAAAACAGGAAATAAAGGGGTCCTAAGTTTTTTAGCCTATAGGATCATTTCCATGCAACACTTGGTAACTTTCCCCAGGTGGAGTGCTACACATAGTATTAGCGCACATGTCATCATCTCCTCTAGTACCCAATTACTATCTTTCAGTTGTTACTTAAGCGTTCTAGTAGCTTCTAACTCGTGCCTTATGCGTGCACTACCCGTCCCTTTCCTATGGTCTTGGAGGTGTTTAGGGCCTCTATTTAAGGTGGTTCTAGACTGACCTAGGTTGCTAAAAATGAGAAAAAGATATGCGACAAAAAAAATTCAAATAGGACTGTCACATGAGAGCAAAAAGGCTCATGTTAACCTCCACAAATAGCCAACAAATGCTCGCAGTTCAATCATCAAATTTCATTTAGGATCCTATAGGCAGGATATCTGGATGAGCAGAAACAGAATGTAGAGAAGCAGTTTGTTTAAGGCGAGCATCGGGACCTATCAATTTGCCTACTGATTTTGATTAATTTCTGAATCTGGGCAAATTTCAAGCAGCAAGAGATCACAGTTTTAGGCCCAGAATTTTTAATAAACCTACAGGTTTGCCTAAATGATAACCAGAACAGAATCCTATAGGCATGGTATCTACAACTATTAGTTATAGACCTGTAACGACGAGTTACTAATTTTAACAGACAGGTTTTTATCTCTTTAGATCCTATAGGCATGCTTTCTACTTTTACAGAATTAGTTCACTCCTATAGGCATGATTTCTAAGTATTGAAGCATGATTTCTAAATTTTACAATTGATTTACCATATAGGCATGATATCTATTAGTTTAAATCCTATATATATGATTTCTAGGTTTTGAATTTGATTCCTTTTATTCCTGTAGGCATGGTATCTAAGTTAAAACTGATTTTTTTATTTTATTTCCAATAGGCATGATATCTATTGATCACGTCGGGGCAGAATTTTTAAAGCAAATTGCCAGGAAATTTTATTAGCTCAAACAAATAGAATCCCATATACATGACCACTAATGCACATTGAGATATAAAATATGTGTAGATCCTATAAACGTGGATTCTAATGCAGAAAAAAGACATACAGGCAGCGTCTCTAATATACCAAAAATATAAAAAATTCAGAATCATAAACAGTCAGAAGGAAATCCTATGGGCAGGATCTCCAAACAAACAGTAGCATGCACATAAGGAATCAACACAATGGACCTATAGGCAGGATTTCTACCCGATCTTAAACAAAGATATGTAGGAACCCCCCCACCCAACTTTTACTAATAACCTCAGATCTGTTATTACAGAGATAATTACATTATTACAACCCAATAATGAATAAATTACATAGTAAACATCATTACACTGTAGGGAGCCTTAGCATGCCCAATATTAACCTAGAAACTAGGCCTTCAAGAAAAGCTAGTCTGAAGTATACAGGTGGTCCATCCATGATACACAAAATTAGGTTTCTAATGTGTCAAAGTTCACAAGGGCCTCAGGGACCCCGGGCAATGCTCACACCAGAACCTCACTTAGAAAACAGTTCATAAAATATTGGAAGACCAGCCCTAATGTGTCAG
The DNA here is from genome assembly GCA_005239525.1 of Nicotiana knightiana. Classification (NCBI taxonomy): domain Eukaryota; kingdom Viridiplantae; phylum Streptophyta; class Magnoliopsida; order Solanales; family Solanaceae; genus Nicotiana; species Nicotiana knightiana. The sequence continues at coordinate 74,385 of ML387682.1, read as the reverse complement.
AGTTCGGAGGAGTCTCAAGGACCCTAGGCAGTGCTCACATTAGGAGTGGTAAGAACTAGATAACTAAGAGTAGAAGTTTGAAGATAGTATATAAGGGGTAGGGGGACGATTTTAGAATTTTTTTTATTTTTTTTAGGAGCAAACAAATTTAGACTACATGGTTCAACCAAAGCAGACAGAATCCAATTTTAGCACCAGGTTCAATCAAATTGGAGTTTATTCAAACTAAATACTCAGACCAGTACTTAAAGTAGTCACAGGAGCAAGGATAAACAGACAGAACTGACCACACATGCTTGCAATATCTAAACATGTTCAGAATAGGGAACATACAACTGAAGCAAACAAGTTTTCACATTACTGAAGATTAATTATCACTAAGTGGGATCATATAAGCATGTATTAAGTAGAAACATGTTGAAGTTTGAAACAACTAACCAAACAAACACATGGGACAGGACAGGGTAGCAGGAACTAAAGCATACTAGTTTAGAAAGAAGTAAGCAAGAATCATAGATCATACAGAAGCATGCTAATGTTGAAATAAACTAATCATATAAGCACATGGAACTGAATAAGATAACATGAGTTAAGGCATACAAGTTAGGAAGAAAGTAAACAGGAATATAATGGCAGTTTGGATCCAGAGAGTTTAGCCTTGGCTTCCAGCCGGCTAAACAGTTCAGAAATTAGAGTAGCAGCATAAAGAGAGGGCTTAAATCCTTTGAGGAAAAACAGAGGGAGCTCTTAAGTTGTAAAGTTAAGACATTGTAAGAGTGGGTAAGGTGAGTGTAAGTCTGTAAGCGTAAGCGTGTGCGTGTAAGCATGTGTCTTAAAATCAGAATAGTGAAAGGTTTTTATAACATATAGTAGAGTAAAACCAAATAAGGTATGATATGCAAAATCAATTAATCAATCAATTAAGGTTAACGGGAATAAATTAACAGTAAGTATAACTTAAATTAAGGAGCATCTTTCACGGAATAAATCAGCAGACAAGATTAGGGCTAAAAAAAGGTAAGAGGTAAGTTTAGGGATCAATTATAAGTCATCCCCAATTAATCAAAGCCCATAAATCAGACCGGTAAAGGAAATAAGGCAAGTAGTATCAATTATTAATCAGACACAACGAAAGAATAAATAAAAATACAATAAAGAAATATCGATTTTAAAGGAAAGCACAATTTCAAGCCCTAATTAGGCAAGTAAATCAATTAATACGTTAATTGACAGAGCTAGGTAAACGGGCAAAACACTATAACCAACAGTCAAATAATTGAAAACCCTAAGGTGTAAGGCCATAGAGATGAAACTCCAGTAAGATCTTTAGAAAAAGCGAAGAAGAAGACCGGAGTTGAAAACTTAAACGTTAAAATATTTTACAGAAATCTCTTAGAACCAAACCCTAGCTTTAGAAAAAAAATGAAATCGGTTGACAACAGTAGTAAAAATAGGAAAAATCTTAAAGTAAAAATACCAGAAAAACTCAAAACACTTCATATCTAAAGAGATGTTAACTGATTTAGCATGAAATAGCTAGGTTTATACCAAAAAATAAACAGAGGTTGAAAATCTGGTTTGAACCAGAGATTTGAAGCCATAAAAATACAAAAATGATAGTACTCACAGATATGGGTGAATATAGACGGATTATTCAAGAACATGAGTGGTTTGAACCAAATTTTGTTCGAATCTCTTGAGACTAGCCTCAAGTAGCATGAGAATCACAACACTAGTAGTGAGATGAAGCCGGGTAAGGCCTGAAATCAAAGAAGGAAACCATGAATCGAGGGGAATAATGGTGACGGCGGGGATGAGAGAGAACAGAGGAGGGAAGGGGTTTTAAGGGCGGCGGATTTGTGGAAATGGGTAGGGTTTAGGTCGTTTGGTGTATTAAAAAAAGGAAAATGAATTCGGGATCGTTGATCTTCTGAGATCAAAGGTCAGGATTAATTTAGGTTGGGTGGGTTATGGGTTATGGGCTATTGGATCAGGGTATTGGGTCAATAATTGGGCTGGGTAATTGGGTTAGGCATTTTAGGTGTTGGACTGAGTAATTGGGTCCGAAAAATTAATTGAAAGGGGCTATATTTTAAATACCCATTTAGTTTGATAAAATAATTTATAAAAATAGTTAATAAATGATGAAAAAGCTATTTATGTATGAAATTTTGATTGAAAATAATTACTTAATGTTATAAAATATAAAAAAGTCATTTTCGTGTAAAAATAAAGTAATTATGCACACATGGGCTACTATTGCAAAGTTATTGCAATTATAACCTGAAGATGTAAATATGATTATGCATAAAATAATTAAAACTTAATATAGATATAAAATGATAGAATTACGCAATAAAATTATTATAAAGTCATTTGTGATGCAATTAGTAATTATTTAGATGATAAAATGATGGAATAAATTAAATAAAAATCCTTTAGAATTATAGAAAATTATGAAAAAATATTAATTGATGATCATGCATTGTTTTGAAAATATATATTCATTTTGAAAATAATATAGGGAAAAATTGGGTATCAACAGCTGCTCCTCTTTACCCGGGAAGGATGAAAGAGTTGTCGGGTAAAGATATGATGGCTAATTTTGACCGAATAGGACGATTTGAGAGATATAGGCTGCACTTTGGTTTCTAAGCTTCCTACATATCCCTGGTTTTATAGGAATCAGGCCGCGTGTAGTTCTGGATCGATCGGCAAAATAAACCCATGAAGCTATCACAATGACGGGTACAAGGTTTCGAATAGGATGAAATGGTTATGGTGAATGGTCAGGTTTGAAATAGTATGAAGGAACTGGAGCGGGATTGCTCCTTTTGGAATAATAGTTACTCACCGGGTCACCTGCAAATCAGATGATGTACTGCAAGCATATACGTATAAATTTGCGTGAATTTGATGATGCAAATTCCTTTAGACCATGAAAATTTTCCTTGGATGGTTAAGGATGACTTCCTTAGACCATGACGTCCCAGGCCATGAATTGTCCGGTAAGGGATTCGCAGGCCATGAAATGATGTTCTCGGGCCATGAAAATGATGCCTCTGAACCATGACGCCTTTGAATAATGATATACAAGTTTGAGAGATACTCAGGTCATGGCATGGTGTCTTCCGGCTATGAGGATGGTGCCTTCAGACTATGGAGCCTTCAGAAAAGTGTGCGATATTTCATCCCATGAGGTGCCAAGACATGATGTTAGAAGCAACAAGGCAAGGCTTAGTCTTGTATGAAGTTGAGGGCAGAGCATAGCCCGAGAGAAAATAATGCAAGAGAGACAGTGCTTAGTCTCGTGCGGGATTTGGGATAGTGCTTAGTCCCATGCAAAGAGAAGGCAAAGCTTGGCCTTATGAAAATGGGAGGCAGGGCTTAGCCTCATGCAAGATTCGGGACAGTGCTTAGTCTCGTGCAAGGAGAAGGCAGTGCTTAGCCTTATGCAATTAAGGAAGCCGGGCTTAGCCTCATGCAAGATTTGAGACAATGCCTAGTCTCATGCAATGGGAAGGCAGTGCTTAGCCTTATGCAATTAAGGAGGCAGGGCTTAGCCTCATGCAAGTGGGAGGCAGGGCTTAGCCTCATGCAGGATTTGGGACAGTGCTTAGTCCCATGCAAGGAGAAGGCAGATCTTAGCCTTATGCAATTAAGGAGGTAGGGCTTAGCCTCATGCAAGCTTTGAGACAATGCTTAGTGTCATGCAATGGGAAGACAGTGCTTAGCCTTATGCAATTAAGGAGGCAAGGCTTAGCCTCATGTAAGATTTGAGACAATGCTTAGTCTCATGCAATGGGAAGGCAGTGCTTAGCCTTATGCAAGGTTCGGGACAAGGCTTAGTCCCATGAAAATAGAAGGCAGTGCTTAGCCTTATGTAAGTGAAGAGGCAGGGCTTAGCCTCATGCAAGGTTGAGACAAGGCTTAGTTTCATGCAAAGTTTGGGACAATGCTTAGTCCCATGCAAAGAGAAGAGTAAGAGTGCAGTATTCTTAGCTGACAATGTGTTTCGTGCATAGTGATTGTGTTGTTGTAACAGTATTTGTCATGATGATATAGTCCTGCATCCAAGGAAAAATTTATGAGTTTTGTGGAGGAAGGTTGGTTCGTGCCTTCGTCTGCTTGACTTGCTCCGTTCTGTCTGAAGATCATGTCAAAACTATTAGGGTAGCATTTGCTAAAGCAAAGTTTCCTTTTTCAAAAGTATGCGTGCATAATTTTCAAAAGACATAGTAGTATATAGTTTAGAAATTGGTTAGATGAACCAGTAACATAATCAGAGACATTGCGACTTCTTCTGCCATAGAATTTTGAGGGTCCTCCTCAAAATTCTACCCCAGAACCAGATGACCTTTTTGGCTACTCTATACGCTGCAGTTGGTTGAACTTGCTTCGGAATTTTGAGGGTCCTCCTCAAAATTCTGCCCCAGTTTCTAATTGTGAGGGAAATAGAAAAATTTATTTAATTGTACCAAACCCACAAGACTGCCTACGTATCCCCTCTTAAACGGGAATCAAGTCGAGCGTAGTTTTTTATACATAATATCTTTTGACTGCGTCTGAGTTGATAGGCTTTGGCCAAATTTCCACGTCCATCTCTGCGAGTATGAGTTCTCCTCCAGTCAATACTCTGTGAACCATGTAAGGACCTTGCCAGTTAGGAGAGAATTTCCCTTTGGCTTCATCTTGATGCGGAAATATCTTTTTCAGCACCGGTTTCCCCGGTGCGAACTGTCTTGGCTTGAAATTCTGTTCTGATAAAGCTGACTGTGACATACTGCATTCATCCTCTTTCTATCTATGAGGGCTAGTTTATCATAGCGCCCCTTATCCATTTTGCGTCGCTGAGTTCGAATTCTTGTATGATTCTCAAGGAAGGAATTTCTACTTCGACGGGAATGACGGCTTCAGTGCCATAAACCAGCAGATAGGGGGTTGCCCTGATTGATGTGTGGACTCTTGTACGGTATCCCAGTATGGAGAATGGTAATTTCTCGTGCCATTGTTTGTGATTATCTACCATTTTCCTTAGTATTTTCTTGATGTTTCTGTTGGCAGCTTCCACGGCTCCATTCATTTGAGGCCTGTATGCTATGGAATTCTTGTGCTTGATTTTGAAAGTCTCACACCTAGATTTCATCAGATCACTATTGAGATTGGCGGCATTGTCAGTGATGATGGACTCTGGGACCTCAAATCGTCGTGGAAAAAATCCGCAACGACCTTCTTGGTCACAACTTTGTAAGATGCAGCTTCAACCCATTTAGTGAAGTAGTCAATGGCCACTAAAATGAACCAGTGCCGGTTTGAGGCGGTGGGCTAGATTGCACCAATGACATCCATTCTCCAAGCAGCAAAGGGCCAAGGTGAGCTTTTTGCATTAAGCTCGTTTGGCGGTACTCGTATCATGTCTGCATGTATCTGACATTGGTAGCACTTCGGAACATACCAGATGCAGTCTGTTTCCATGGTCATCCAAAAGTAGTCGGCTCTGAGTATCTTCTTGGCCAAGACAAAGCCATTCATGTGTGGGCCGCAGGTTCCGACGTGTATCTCCTCGAGAAATCTAGAAGCCTCTTTGTGTCAGCACACCTTAATAGTCCCAGATCAGGAGTTCTTCTATATAGAGTTCCTCCGCTTTAGAAGAAGTGATTGGACAACCTTCGAAGTGTGCGTTTCTGAGTATGGTTTGCATGCTCCGGGTATTCTCCTTTTCCTAAATATTCTCTGATGTTGTGGAACCAAGGTTTTCCGTCCGTTTCCTCTTCAACATGGGCACAGTACGCAGGCTGGTTATGGATCCTCACGGGGATGGGATCGATGAAATTCTTGTCTTGATGTTGTATCATTGATGACAAGGTGGCCAATGCGTCTGCTAATTCATTCTGAATTCTGGGGACATGCCAGGATTCTATCCTTGTGAACCTCTTCTTCGTTTCTTGTACATGATGTAGATAAGGTAGTATTTTGGAATTCTTGGTAGACTACTCTCCTTGTACCTGGTGCACAAGCAGATGTAAATCGCCGATCACTAGCAGTTCCTGAATATTCATATCAACAGCCATGTTGAGCCCTAATATGCAAGCTTCATTCCGCCATGTTGTTGGTGCATTGGAATCTGAGTTTTGCAGACACCGGATAATGCTGACCGATTTCTGATACCAAGACGGCTCCGATACCCACTCCTTTAAAATTTGCTGCTCCGTCGAAAAAATATTCTCCAACTGTCGTAGGCTTCAGCAATATCTTCTCCTACGAATGATACCTCCTCATCAAGAAAATACGTTTTTAGGGGTTCGTATTCTCCTCCTACAGAATTCTCAGCAATATCTTGTCCATTGACTGCTTTACGAGTTACATAGATAATGTCAAACTCACTCAGCAAGATTTTCCACTTGGCCAGCTTCCTAGTAGGCATAGGTTTTTGAAAGATGTACTTCAGGGGATCCATCCTTGATATGATATATGTAGTATAGACACATAAGTAATGCCTTAGATTTTGAGCTATCAATGTCAGAGCGCAACAGGTGCGTTCCAGCAGAGAGTATCGTACTTCATAAAGAGTGAACTTCTTGCTTAAGTAGTATATGGCCTGCTCTTTTCTTCCCGTTTCATCATGTTGTCCCAGAACACAACCGAAGGCTCCATATAACACTGCAAGGTAGAGTAGTAGTGGTTTACCAGGATCTGGCGGGACTAAGGTTGGTGGTGGGGACAAGTATTCCTTGATTTTGTCAAAATCCTTTTGACAATCCTCGGTCCAACTGGTTGTGGCATCGCTCTTCAGCATTTTGAAAATCGGCTCACATATTACTGTGGACTGTGCTATGAAACGACCGATGTAGTTGAGACGTCCCTAAAAACTCATCACATCTTTCTTGCTTTTTGGTGGTGGTAATTCCTGGATAGCTTTAAACTTTGACGGGTCCAACTCTATTCCTCTGCGACTGACGATGAATCCCAAAAATTTCCCGACAGGAACCTTGAATGCACACTTTACGGGATTTAACTTTAGATTGTACTTCCGTAATCGGTCAAAGAATTTCCTCAAATCTGCTATGTGATTTGTAACCCTCTTGGATTTTATGATGATGTCGTCCACATATACCTCTATTTATTTATGTAAGCCCTCATGTAGGTGGTCTCAGCATTCTTCAGACCGAACGACATCATTTTGTAGCAGTACACTCCCCATGGTGTGATGAAGGCTATTTTCTCTGCGTCTTCTTCGTCCATCCAAATCTGATGGTAACCGACAAAGCAATTGTAAAGGAATGGAGTTCATGCTTGGCGCAATTATCGATCAGAATATGTATGTTTGGTAGCGGGAAATCATCCTTGGGACTTGCTCTGTTTGGATCCCGATAATCAACACAGACTCTGACTTTCCCATCTTTCTTTGGAACTGGTACAATATTGGCCAACCAAGTTGGGTAATCAACTACTCTGAGGACTTTGGATTTGATCTTCTTAGTGACTTCTTCCTTGATTTTTAGGCTCATGTCTGGCTTGAATTTTCTAAGTTTTTGCTTCACTGGCGAATACATTGGATTTTTAGGTAACTTCTGAGCCACTATGGATGTGCTCAACCCTGTCATATCGTCGTATGACCATGCAAAGATATCCTCATATTCTTTCAGGAACTGAGTGTATTCCTCTTTCTCTGACGGTGACAAATGAACGCTTATGCGGCTTTCCTTGACAGTTTTGGAATCTCCCAAGTTGACTATCTCGGTCTCGTCCAGGTTGAATTTGGGCTTGTTCTCAAAATTCTCTACTTCTCTGACGATCTCTTCAGATATTACATCCTCTTCTTCTATTTCTTTTAAATCACTGTCCTTTTGTTGCGTTGTCTCATTATATGTCACAATCGTCGGTTCATCAAGATAAGAAATAGTAGCGCTGTAAGGATAATGATATGAAAGAAAAATAGTAATAACAAAACATCAAGCCATTTAAAATGTCAAAGAAAATGATTTTCAATAACTCAAACAACATTTTTGGAACATTGAAAAATATTATTTAAGACAAAAGAAAAANTCCTCCTCCTCCTCCTCCTCCTCGACAATCACACATCACTCCATATCATCCTCTTCCAAGAACAAATTCCTCAATGCTGTCAATGCTTCTTCTTCATCTGATCGCCATATGATATCTCCCTGATGGAAGGTTTGACTCAAGTGCGGCACGGGTTGCTCAAGAGGGTAGTACGGGCCATGCCATGGTGGCGACCAATTCCGGTATTCCTTCCAGGTATACTGATATCCGAGCCCGAAGGTTGTACCATGGCGCTTTAGCTGTACTAGTTTGGAGATACCTTGAAGCTTTTTACCAAGCCCCTTACCAGGTTCATACCCTTCCCATGCCAGTATAATCTCTATTTTTCTAATCCACCATTTATCCTTTTCAATCGCGTTAACACGCTCGATGTGATGGTAGGTTTCTCCACCTAACTTTCTTCTATTTTCTACCACCGTAACAGTCTAACTGGTGTAAATGGGGTTGCTCCCATCTCCATGGATGATCACTTCTTGATGGTTCCACTCAAATTTTACCGCTTGGTGCAAAGTGGATGCGACAACTCCAGCAGCGTGTATCCAAGGTCGTCCCAGCAATAGATTGTAGGAGGCGGATATGTCTAGCACCTGGAATTCAACATCAAATCAGATAGGACCCATTTGCAAGCATAGGTTAGTTTATCCGATCGTGGCTCTTGAGCCCCATCGAATGCTTTCACATTCATAGTCCCTGCTCGTATCTCATGTAAACCCTTGCCCAACCTCTTCAGAGTTGTCAACGGGCAAATGTTGAGGCTGGATCCTCCATCTATCAAAACTCTGGCGATGAAATTATCTTCACATTGCACTGTGATGTGCAATGCCCTGCTGTGACTTAACCCTTCAGGTGGCAGCTCATCCTCATGGAAAGTGATCTTGTGGCTTTCTAGCACCTGCCCCACGATATTGTTCATTTCTCCACAAGTGATGTTGTTTGGCACATATGCTTCATTCAACACTTTCATCAGAGCAATCCTGTGTGCTTCAGAATTTTGCAATAATGACAGGATGGATATCTGGGCTGGAGTCTTGTTCAGATGATCAACGACAGAGTACTCCCTTGCTTGTACCTTCCTCCAGAGGTCATCTAGACTAGTCTCAGTGACGAGCGGTTTGTTAGAAGCTTGCTTACTGGTTTCTCCAAAATGTTTAGGTGTATAAACCCTTCATGTTCTGATCATTCCTTGTGGAGCGCCGGATTCTTCTATCTTTGACTTTTTCTTTCTTCTAGCCTCGGCCACATAATCCCATGGTACAGCTTTGGAACTGAAGGATGGTGTGGATGCCACCATTACAGTGAAAGGTGTGGCTACCTCCACTTCAAATGGAGTGAGTGTTGCTGCAGGTGGTGTTACTTCTACTTCTAAAGGAACTGATATGGCTACCACGACTTCAAGTGGCGACTGTACCTGCATCACAATGGGATTGAGTGTGACTGCAGGTTTCTTAGGATCATTACCTTCTCAAATAATCACAATTGATCCTTCAGGATCGCACTCTTCATCAGTTTCTATCACATTGACCCCTCCACCCTTATGATCTGGGAGAGGATTGTTGTGGACATTGGGTGCAGCTTCCT
>ML387682.1:48754-64590 GCA_005239525.1 Nicotiana knightiana | reverse complement strand
TCATCTGATCGCCATATGATATCTCCCTGATGGAAGGTTTGACTCAAGTGCGGCACGGGTTGCTCAAGAGGGTAGTACGGGCCATGCCATGGTGGCGACCAATTCCGGTATTCCTTCCAGGTATACTGATATCCGAGCCCGAAGGTTGTACCATGGCGCTTTAGCTGTACTAGTTTGGAGATACCTTGAAGCTTTTTACCAAGCCCCTTACCAGGTTCATACCCTTCCCATGCCAGTATAATCTCTATTTTTCTAATCCACCATTTATCCTTTTCAATCGCGTTAACACGCTCGATGTGATGGTAGGTTTCTCCACCTAACTTTCTTCTATTTTCTACCACCGTAACAGTCTAACTGGTGTAAATGGGGTTGCTCCCATCTCCATGGATGATCACTTCTTGATGGTTCCACTCAAATTTTACCGCTTGGTGCAAAGTGGATGCGACAACTCCAGCAGCGTGTATCCAAGGTCGTCCCAGCAATAGATTGTAGGAGGCGGATATGTCTAGCACCTGGAATTCAACATCAAATCAGATAGGACCCATTTGCAAGCATAGGTTAGTTTATCCGATCGTGGCTCTTGAGCCCCATCGAATGCTTTCACATTCATAGTCCCTGCTCGTATCTCATGTAAACCCTTGCCCAACCTCTTCAGAGTTGTCAACGGGCAAATGTTGAGGCTGGATCCTCCATCTATCAAAACTCTGGCGATGAAATTATCTTCACATTGCACTGTGATGTGCAATGCCCTGCTGTGACTTAACCCTTCAGGTGGCAGCTCATCCTCATGGAAAGTGATCTTGTGGCTTTCTAGCACCTGCCCCACGATATTGTTCATTTCTCCACTAGTGATGTTGTTTGGCACATATGCTTCATTCAACACTTTCATCAGAGCAATCCTGTGTGCTTCAGAATTTTGCAATAATGACAGGATGGATATCTGGGCTGGAGTCTTGTTCAGATGATCAACGACAGAGTACTCCCTTGCTTGTACCTTCCTCCAGAGGTCATCTAGACTAGTCTCAGTGACGAGCGGTTTGTTAGAAGCTTGCTTACTGGTTTCTCCAAAATGTTTAGGTGTATAAACCCTTCATGTTCTGATCATTCCTTGTGGAGCGCCGGATTCTTCTATCTTTGACTTTTTCTTTCTTCTAGCCTCGGCCACATAATCCCATGGTACAGCTTTGGAACTGAAGGATGGTGTGGATGCCACCATTACAGTGAAAGGTGTGGCTACCTCCACTTCAAATGGAGTGAGTGTTGCTGCAGGTGGTGTTACTTCTACTTCTAAAGGAACTGATATGGCTACCACGACTTCAAGTGGCGACTGTACCTGCATCACAATGGGATTGAGTGTGACTGCAGGTTTCTTAGGATCATTACCTTCTCAAATAATCACAATTGATCCTTCAGGATCGCACTCTTCATCAGTTTCTATCACATTGACCCCTCCACCCTTATGATCTGGGAGAGGATTGTTGTGGACATTGGGTGCAGCTTCCTTCCCCTGTATGACCTTATTATCAATCAGTGTTTGGATCTTGTCTTTCAAGGTGCGGCACTCGTCAATATTGTGTCCCTTCATGCTGGAATGATATGTACAGGTCTTGTTTGGATTGACCCATTGAGATGAATTCTCCATTTCCACAGCAGAAATATGAGTGACATATCCAGTGACTTTCAACCTTTCGTACAACTGGTCGATGGGTTCAGCAATGGTGGTGTACTGTTTGGGTGGTTTGTGGTCAAAATTAGGCCTGGGTTTTGGTAGTTTGGAAGAGTTGGGGGTGACTAATAATAGGATGGTTGGGTATTATAGGTGTGGTAGGCGGTAGCAGGTTGGGAATATCTGGGAGGTGATGGTTGGTATGTGGGTGGAGGTGTTTGGTATACAAATGGAGTTTTCGGGCCTTGGGCAACCATTACTGTTCTCATTTCTTTCTTTTTTGATATGCTGCCTGATTGTAATGCTTTGTTCGTGGCCTGTAGTGCCTCAAAATTTGTCACCGTTCCACTTTTAATACCTTCCTCAATCCTTTCTCCGAGCTTTATGATATTGGGGAACTTATGATTCTCAATAACCATTAGCCTTTCGCAATATTGCGGATCTTGTGCCCTGACAAGGAACTTGTTCATCTGATCCTCATCTAACGTCGGCATGAACTTCGCTGCTTCTAAACTCCACCGAATAGCATACTCACGGAAGGTCTCAGTTGGCTTCTTCTTGAGATTCTGGATATAGAAAACATCCGGTGCATTCTCTGTGTTCAATATGAACCTGTCCATGAAATTTGACTCCATGCTCACCCAATTAGCCCATTTCTTAGGATTCTGGCTTATGTACCAAGACAGGGCATCTCCAGTAAGGATTCTCATAAACAGCTTCATGCGACTCCTTTCGTCTTTCCCAACCCCCACGAGCTTGTCACAGTAAGTTCTCAAATGAACCTTGGGGTCGCCCGTTCCATCAAACATTTCAAACTTGGGAGGTTTGTAACCATCCGACAGTTCCACATCTGACTGTATGCACAAATCCTCGTAATTCAGACCTTCAATCCCTTTGCCTCCTTCAACACCCTAAACTCGTCTCGTTAGTTTCTTGAGCTCCTCAGCCATATTCTTGATGAGCAGGTCCTTCTTGGTGGATTCTGGTGCATAGGAGATTGGTTGAGTGGAGTGAGGTAAGGTTTCTACGTATATAGGGTTGTTCTGGTGAATGCCAGGAGTTTGAGGATAGGTTGCGGTGTGTTTTGAGGAGTGTGATAGGTGGTTTGTTATTATTGAGTAGGGAGATGCTGATTTTGAGGAGGGATTGTATACTGGTGAGGTACGGGAGGATTCTGCGGGCATTTTTTGGGTGTGTTCTGAGGTGGTGCAGGGCTCTGGGTGTCTGGGACATTCAATGTGAGGGAGAGATTTTCCAAGTTACGAACCTGCTCAAGCTCACCCTGTAGTTCAAGTATCTTCTGCTCAAGCCATAAAACCAAATCATTTAGGGCCTGAGTGCCCCGACCATCGGAAGTTTCCACATTCTCAACATGTGCAGTGTTGTCGTTCATATCATCCATTTTAGCTTTCCCTTTTCCTTTTGGTACACTTGGAGGAGGAGAAGGTGGAGGGCCTCTGGATCTGGTATGATAAGATAATGATGCCAGTATGCGTGAACCAACCTTGGGGAATGGGAATAATCAAAAAGAAAAGGAAAACAAAAGGTAACCAAGTCAGTGAGGGTTCCCAAAAGAGTATTCGCAATATCTAAACACATAGTGGGTGAATGTAAATTCTCGTCCTAATTTGGGAGTCTCGTTGTGCCAGAGGTAGGCCTAGAGACAAGTTGATTCGGAGAACTTCAGTGACAATAATTGCCTCATTTCATTAATTTAAAATAGATGAATCTAAAATGACACTAAACAAGATAAGTCATTAATGGCACTTGGCCTTATTACATTTGAAAAAATAGATAAACCTAATCTACTTGGTCCTAGAAGGACCTTCCCCAGGCTTGATCTTATTGGCTTCATCGATCAGGTTCCCCATGTTGCGCATGCCCAACTGAAGGTATACCCTTGCTAGATTTCCTCCTTCGCTTCCCTCAGTATTCTGGCAGTCGACGACTCTCTTCCTCGTCTTCTCCTCCAGCTCCATAGACCCTACTCCAAATATTCCAGCCTTTCATTAGACTTGATAGCCCTTTCCCTCCATCCATTGATCAGTTCCATTCCAGTCTTGTGTTGCTCCAGATGCTCAGCCTAGGACTAATGAACCCGTTTGCATAGTTTATTGTATTTCACTTGGGCTTTAGCAACTTCGTCTATGACCCTGTTTCCCCGACTGATTCCTGGATCAACTATCCCTTCTATGTTGTCTTCCAACCATGATAGGTAAAAGCATACATGCCCTGCGTGATACCTGTCTGGCTCGATGGTGTCCCTTTCTACAATAATCTTTAGGTGCCAGATATACCGAGCTTCACATTTGTACCGGATGTCGTCATCCTGAAAATCTGCCTATAATGACTCATTTTAGAAACTCGCGGTATGACTTGCTTCATGCCTGCTTGTCTCATAACCCTAATGGGAACATAAGGATATATGCCCCTTAACACGATCAACACTAAGTTCAGGGCGTCTTTAGATCTGATGATGAACTCACTGGAAGGAACCATTCGAACATCCATTGAACCTGGTCCTCAGTCAAATTGTCGAAAAATTGCACCCATTCTGTAGCATTCTCTAGTTGAGCAAACCTGTCTGGGATGAATGTCATTCTCTTAGGGTGATGAAAGGCTATGTGATTATTCCATGACCTTCGTGGAAACTCTTGGCGGTATCGACCTCTCTGGAGGTGTTCTAGCAACCAAACCTGTAGCAGCAGATTACAACCCTCAAAGTGTTTGAACCCCTTCTGGCAGCGATCCAAGGCCCGATATATGTCTGCTATAATCATAGGGATGATAGTATATGTTTGCCCCTCGATTCCTTCTATTAGAGTTTTAGTTACGATGGTCAGAATGGTGTGGATCCTCTCTCCTTTGCTTGGAAAGACTATCATACCCAGGAAGTATGCGACGAACCCAAAAACCCTATGGTGAGTCCAACCCAGGGAGGTGATAGAGAATTCATCATGGAAGATACGATATGATTTGCTATGACCATATCGTTCATAGAGGTAGTCAAAGGGTATGTAGGACTTCTTCGGGCACTCCAAATCATCGTTCTTTTTCAAACCCATCATTTTCAGAAACCCCCTAAAGGTACGGTTTTCCGGCACCAATAAACCGGGACTGTCCCAAGTTAATCCAGCAAATACCCCTATCGCCTCCAAGAGAGGGGTCATTTCTATGTTGTCAAAATAGAACACGGACCGTTCTCCGTCACAGAACATAGCGGCTGCTTCGATCAACATATTGTTTGGTTGGATATCCAATAAAGAGAGTAAGTTTCTGAGGACCCTTTTCACATGGTCTTTGTCGCTTGGCGAAAAGTTATTCCACCAATCCATCAACAATGGTGGTATTATTTGGACCATGCCGAACCTGGGGACCTCGTACCTCATTTTCTGCAAAAAAAATAAGGTTAGACTCTTTTCCCCCTCCAGATTCGACTACTTATACATCAATGATTAGCATATTAGCTCTTATTTTCTCCAAATTAATGCACAGATCGTGGTTGCGTCCGTTGGGATTATGGAAACCCTGGTGGACTTTTGGACAAGTCTTTCCTAAAGGGTTATTATGTGGACAACATATTAACCCTGGTTAAGTTTGACCATGATGCATGTACAATAAATCCAAGTAAGGTTTCTATAGAGGTTTAGACTGGTACCCTCAAGCGAACAACTTGAGGGGGAAAGGCACGGAACCGTCGACTTCACCGCTGATCGACTAGTTTTTACCGCAAATAAGCCTTTCCAAATTCAAAGGGATGATATATAGGAAGAACGCAAACACTCATCAAGCGTTGCTATGGTATTGATTACGCACGAGTGGAATATGATGTTGAGCATGATTTATGCAACAGAAAATAGCACGTGTCACGTTAAAAATAATAAATGCGGTATTTAATAATTGAAAAGGCGTTTAAAAAAAAAAAAAACAAAGAGACAAGTCAGTTTCCATAATAAAGAGTAATAAAACAAGAAAGAGAAAACGTAAAGGCCTAAAAAATAGGCAAATAAATTCACATAAAGTGGGAAAGGGAAAGGGTGTGCAAGTATTAACAGAATAAAGCATGCTTAAATACTAATTTACAAAAATCAGGTTCGTTAATGTAGGACCCTAAGGGTTATCCCAAGCAGAGTCGCCATGCTGTCGCACCCCCTTTTTCTCGTGAAATCGGGTTTCGACATTTCTGAGACAACTCCCTTCCTTTTGGGATGTGATATAGGATTTGAAAAGTCGCCACCTAACGGATTAAGGTGCATTAGGGGACCTAGAGTAATTAACTCATGAAACTAATTTGCATCACCAGAGATCGGGGAAGGCCTCGAAATTACCTTGAGGGGAAGGTGTTAGGCACCCCTCGAGGTCCACAACTGTGGGTCCCGGCCGAAATTAATTAAGCGAATTAGTCATTAAAGAAAAATAAATCAATTTAGACAACTATTATTTTAAAACAGGAATTAAAGGGGTCCTAAGTTATTTAGCCTATAGGATCATTTTCATGCAACACTTGGTAACTTTCCCCAGGTGGGGTGCTACACATAGTATTAGCGCACATGTCATCATCTCCTTTACTACCCAATTACTATCTTTCAATTGTTACTTAAGCTTTCTAGTAGCTTCTACTCGTGCCTTATGCGTGCACTACCCATCCCTTTCCTATGGTCCTGGAGGTGTTTAGGACCTCTATTTAAGGTGGTTCTAGACTGACCTAGGTTGCTAAAAATGAGAAAAATCTAGGCGACAAACAAAATTCAAATAGGACTGTCACAGGAGAGAAACTAAAGGCTTATGTTAACCTCCACAAATAGCCAACAAATTTCAATCATCAAATTTCATTAATTTAGGATCCTATAGACAGGATATCGAGATGAGCAGAAACAGAATGTAGAGAAGCAGTTTGTTTAAGGCAAGAATCGGGACCTATCAATTTGCCTACTGATTTTGATTAAGTTCTGAGTCTGGACAAATTTCAAGCAGCAAGAGATCACAGTTTTAGCCCAGAATTCTTAATAAACCTACAGGTTTGCCTAAGTGATAACCAGAACAGAATCCTATAGGCATGGTATCTACAACTATTAATTATAGACCTGTAACGACGAGTTACTGATTTTAAACGATAGGTTTTTATATCTTTAGATCATATAGGCATGCTTTCTACTTTAGCAGAATTAGTTAACTCATATAGGCATGATTTCTAAGTGTTGAAGCATGATTTCTAAATCTTACAACTGATTTACCCTATAGGCATGATATCTATTAGTTTCAATCTTATAGACATGATTTCTAGGTTTTGAAACTGATTCCTTTTATTCTTGTAGGCATGGTATCTAAGTTGAAACTGATTTTTTTTATTTTCTACATGCATGATATCTATTAGTTTCAATCTTATAGACATGATTTCTAGGTTTTGAAACTGATTCCTTTTATTCTTGTAGGCATGGTATCTAAGTTGAAACTGATTTTTTTTATTTTCTACATGCATGATATCTATTAGTTTCAATCTTATAGACATGATTTCTAGGTTTTGAAACTGATTCCTTTTATTCTTGTAGGCATGGTATCTAAGTTGAAACTGATTTTTTTTATTTTCTACATGCATGATATCTATTAATCACGTTGGGGCAAAATTTTTAAAGCAAATTGCCAGGAAAGTTTCTTAGCTCAAACGAATAGAATCCTATATACATGACCACTAATGAACATTGAGATTGGAAATATGTGTAGATCCTACAAACGTGGATTCCTAATGAAGAATTGTTAAAGACCTATAGCCAGTGTCTCTAATAAGCCAAAAATATGAAAAATTAAGAATCATAAACAGTAAAAAGGAAATCCTATGGGCAGGATCTCTAAACAAACAGTAGCATGCACATAAGGAATCAACACAATGGACCTATAGGCAGGATTTCTACCCGAGCTTGAATAAAGATATATAGAACCCCCATCCCCCCCCCAGCTTATACTAATAACCCTAGATCTATTATTACAGATATTATTACATTATTACCACCCAATAATGAATAAATTACTCAGGCATCAAAGGATTCGATGGACAAGTTGCGCATGGAAGTTGAGAAGATTTCTTCAACTAGAAATCTTCCACTGGAACTTCTCATGGAGCAAAAAGTCCCAGCAGCACCTGCAGCAGTGCCAGAGGCATCAGAGGCAGGAGCCGGCCAGTCTGGGGAGCCGGCTGCAACTACACACATTGCTGAGGGGTTGATACAGATGCTCAGCAGCCCTGTAGTACCTCAGTCAGAAGATGTGGAGATACAGTTGGAGGAGACAGAGGGTGTTGAGGACCCCATGCAGGATAAGGACATTACACATGTTGAGGACCCGATGCAGACCGAGACCACATAGGGAGTTTTCTTTACTCTCTACCCCTTTCCCTGTTCTTATTTTTTATTAGCATTGAGGACAATGCTCATTTTCATTTGGGGGTGGTTCATTTTGATTTAACTTTGACATTTGGTATGTAATAACTATTACTCTATTTTTCTTTATCTTTATTTTCCCTTTTGGTATGTATATATTTTTACCATTTGATGTATATATTCATTTCCATTATGTATATATTCGCTTTACTTCATTTTGTATATATTCAGTTTACTTTCTGTAGTTTTACTTCATAACATCTTTCGTTGTTTTTCCTTAGTAGCATAGCTTCTTATTTACTTTAGTAGCTTCTTTTTAAGTTGTTATATTCTTTTTACATTTTATGTGAACAATAAGCCTTTGGTTTTCTTAATGCCACGGTTCTTTCCAAAGGTGGATGTTGTGTGAACTAGGTGGATCTTCCCAATGATGGATGGTGTGACAACCTTCTTAAGGGATTGATTTCTTTATGTTTTGGTATATATAGTAGTAATGAATAAAAGTTTCTCAAGCAGGATTCACTTGGTACTAACACATTACCTTCGACCTTATGGTTAGAAACAAAGTTGATTGGAAAAGAATAACTCTAGTTGTGACCTTTAGACTCTTGTGTTGACAATCATCGAGTGGTTTCTTCGAGCCATTTGTGATTTTCAATCTTAGATAGGGTTGTTGTGGGACCTTGACTCTGTTCTATTTAACAATCCAACAACTTGAGAGGTGAGGTATTGAGGTGCAAGTCCAAGTTCCGTGCAAATAAGTCTAGAACTTGCCCTGAATGTTTGTCTAAGAGAAATTCTAAGTATAACTCGACTTGAGAAATGATTGTAAGCTCTCCTTGATCCAATATGAAAATTGAAATCTTCTTTATCCTACCAATGTGATATCCCTAGTCAACCCCTTTGAGCTGAAGCCCTTTTTATTTCAATAACCATGTTACAAGCCTTTATCCGTTTTATAATGACCCTCTCTTGGCACCCGATCTTTCCTTAGCATTCTTGATAGACAATTGGCAAAAGCATAAGTTTGGGGGAGAGACGAGGAATTTGGAAGTGATAAAAGGTACAAAGAAGAAAAAGAAATGAAGAAAAGGGAAGGCAAAGAAAAGAAAGAAAGGACAAAAAGAAAAATGTCAAAAAGAAAGTGACTAAGGTATAAAGTTGAAGAAATTCAAAGAAAACAATGATGAAAGGCATGGAATAAATAGAAAAGGAGAAAAATGATTGTCATGATCAAGAAAGAGTGACATTACGTCTCTCTAATTCCCCCAAGGAAAAAATAAAGCAACTCAAAAAGTCCAGAAAGTGAGAGCCAAAAAGAGAAAATGGAGTTTTGAGGAAAGATGAAACCATCATATTTCGATAAGTCCTACCTTGATCCAAAAGACTTCATTACCATACGCAGTTTACATGTCCCACACCATTCTACCTATAATTTCTATTCCTACAAAGAAAATGCAAACTATATTCTACTCTAACTAAAAAAAAAATTAAAAACTAAGCTATGAATGCAAAAAAATTGGGTTGCCTCCCAATAAGCGCCTGATTTAACGTCGCGGCACGACTCTGGGCCTCGCTAACTCAGCGGGTAGAACTTTGGTCTTCTCACGATCAATTATTCCTCCCCAATAGTTCTTTACTCTGTGTCCATTCACTAAAAAATTTCTTTCACCATTTAAAGCTCGCATCTCAATTGCACCATAAGGAGTGACTCTCACCACCTCAAACGGGCCTGACTATCTCGATTTTAACTTCCCAGGAAACAACCTTGGCCTAGAATTGAACAATAGTACATGTTTCCTGGCTCGATGTGATGTGGCTTGATACACTTGTCATGCCATATTTTTGTCTTCTCTTTGTATATCTTAGCATTTTCATAAGAGTGCATCCTGAACTCATCAAACTCATTCAACTGCAAGAGTCTTTTCTTGCCCGCGACTTCAAGGTCCATATTCAACTTCTTAACGACCCAGTACATTATGTGTTCAAGTTCAACATGCAAGTGACATGCCTTCCCATAAACAAGCTTACACGGCAGCGCCCCAATTGGCATTTTGTATGAAGTTCTATATGCCTACAAGGCATCATCTAACTTTGCAGCCCAATCCTTCCTATTCACACTCACCGTCTTTTCTAAGATTTGATTTATTTCTCTATTAGACACCTCAGCTTGTCCATTTGTTTGAGGATGATATGCAGTAGAAACTCTATGGCAGACTCAATATTTAGCTAGAATGTTATTGAACAACCGATTGCAAAAATGTGTCCCTTCATCACTAATCAAAGTACGTGGAGTCCCAAATCTTGAGAATATGTTCTTTTTCAAAAACGCAACTATCACCATGGCATCATTTGTTGGCAATGCGGTCACCTCTACCCATTTTCACACATAGTCAACTGCTAGAAAAATGTATTTGTTTCCTATGGACAATGCGATTGGTCCCATAAAATCTATCCCCCACACATCAAAAATCTCAACCTCTAGAATGTTATTCAAAGTCATCTCATAACTCTCGTGATTGTTCCTATTATTTGACACTGGTCACACTTCTTAACAAATGCATGGGCATCCTTGAATAATGTTGGCCAAAAGAAATCGGATTGTAATACCTTTGCAGCTGTTCTATCGCCTCCATGATGGCCCCCATAGGGTGATGATGACAATCATACAACACTAATTCTACCTCCTTTTCTAGTATGCATCTCCTCATCATTTGATCAGCACACTGCTTGTACACATATGGCTCATCCCAATAGCAGATGATCGCATCATGTAGAAACCTCTTTCTAGCATCAGATTCAATTTCAGGAGGAAGTACCCCTCTTGATAAGTAGGGATTTTGACCTCTTATTTTCTCTCTTTTACTTGTGTTTTAGGTAAAAAATGCTTGAAGGTATTCTCAGAAACTAATGAAATGTGCTTGCTTGCAGAAATTGTTCAATATGAGCCAAAGGAATCAAAATCACCTCACAAAAGAGTCAAAAGTTGAACAAAAACCAAAACCAAAACTGGACAAAGAGGCCTGCACCGCGGACCGCACAAATATTATGCCGCCGCAAAAGCCATTTTGCGGCCGCGATCAAAACTATGTGGTCCCCAAGAAGAAGATTCATTGACTTGAAATTTTGGCAAATTGATGAGCGTGGACCGCACCAATATTGTGCTGCCGCAAAAGTCCATGTGCGGCTGCAATCAAAATTATGCGGTCCACAATGAACAAGAACCAGAGAGTTGGAAACTTGGGCAAAATGAAGGAGTGCGGACCGCACCAAAATCGTGTGGCCGCAGGATGTCAAGCATTGTCACAAACATAATTGTGTGGACCACGATGATGAAATCTAGAGAGTTGTCTCAAGCCAAAGTCAAGCAAGTGCGGACCGCATCATTTTTATAGGGCCGCATAATCATGAGCGCGGCTGCACTCAGAATTGTGCGGTTCGAAAAAGTCCAGCTTAAGCCAGAATAAAAAGTGAAGAACGCGGACCGCATCAGAATTATGCAGCCGCGAAAGCAAGAGTGCGGCCGCACCCAGAATTATGCGGTTGCACAACCTCCGCATGGGCATTTTTGTCAGAAGCTGTAAATAGAATTTTTTTTTCATTTTTAGGTATGTTATGTTTTATATGAGCACATGAGTCGCCTACTTTTGCTGTTTTGGTATCTGTGTACTAGATTTGTCTTCAAACACTACATTCTCTTCCCATAATCTAATATTATGGATTTTATCTTCATTTCATCTTTAATTTCTTCTATTTCCATGAGTAGCTAAACCCATAACTAGGGTTGTGACCCAACCCTAGTGTGGGTATTTAATGGTTGTTTGATTTAGGGCTTGAATGTAAATGCGTTAGTGATATTTAGCCTAGTTCTTGCTAGAACTTAATAATTAATGGTTGCAAATATTGATTCATGCCTAAATGATTTGGTCTCTACTTGAGAAAGTGGGACTAAGTCTAGAAAAATTAGTGGGGTGAACTCAAGAAATTGACAACCCCAATTAAAGGGTTAAACCTAGAGATAGTAATACCCGCCTTGAGCTAATATCACTTGATTTGTATGAATACCCATTTGGACTTGAGAAATCCAAATTGGACAAAATCACTCAAACTACCGGGAGGTATAGAGTGAGTAACCGGGTGTGATAGCTATATTACAACCCCAACTAATCAAGCTTTCCCTAGATTTTAAAACCCGTTAGATAACCACCTAGGTAGAATTCACGACCCTAGTCCCTTTAAACATTTGAAAAACCCTAAACAAAAATATTGTCCTTAGTCTCATTTATTGCAATCATTAGAGTAAAGATAGAAGTAGAATATCAACCCAAATTTGTGGAAGTGAAATCAGATTCAAAACCCACAACTCACTTAGATATAAACCTAATTCCAATCATTAACTCCATGTAGATTCGATCCCGACCATAGTTGGGTTATTATTGCATCGACCACCTCGCTACTCAATCGTAGTGTAGTCTTGAACCCTCTCACCTCTCACCAGATAATTCACATAGTCCGGGTACCATGGGGGAGGGTCTTGGGTGATAGCAAAACGCTGATCATCAGGGAATACTTCCTTAATTTGGCCACCCTCCTCCATGTGGGCGTGATTTTCTAGTCGTGATAGATGGTCAGCTACTTGGTTCTCTGTGCCTTTTAGATCTCGTATTTCCACATCAAATTCATGCAACAACAAAACCCAGCGCATCAATCTAGCCTTAGATTCTTTTTTTGTACATAGATACCTAATTGGTGCATGATCGGTATGGACTTGACTTTTGTTCCCACCAAGTATGCCTGAAATTTCTCAAAAGCCCACACAACGGCTAACAAACCCTTTTCAGTGGTGGTGTAATTCAGTTGTGCATCATCAAGAGCCTTACTCGCATAGTAGAGGGAATAAAACACCTTTTCTTTCCTCTGTCCTAGCACTCCACAATAGCATGGTCACTTGCATCACACATAAGTTCAAATGGTAAGGAACAATTCGGTGTCGCAATAATGGGGGAAACCACCAGCTTCTTTTTTAGCTCTTCAAATGCTTTCAGGCAGGCATCATCAAAATTGAAAGTTACATCCTTTTCAAGCAGCCTGCACAAAGGAGTAGCAATTTTAGAAAAATCCTTAATAAAGCACCGATAGAATCCCGCGTGTCCCAAGAAACTCTAGACACCCTTCACAGAAATGGGTGGAGGTAATTTTTCAACCGCTTCCACCTTTGCCTTATCAACTTCAGTGCCGCTCCTAAACACTATGTGCCCTAACACGATGCCTTCGCATGCCATAAAATGACACTTTTTCCAATTCAATACCAAATTTGTTTCTTCACAACGGGCCAACACCTTTCTCAAATTCTTCAAACAATCATCATACGAAGACCCAAAGACTGAAAAATCATCCATAAAAACTTCCACAAATTTTTCCACCATATCAGTGAAAATCGCCATCATGCATCTCTGGAAAGTAGCTGGTGCATTAAAAAGACCAAACGCCATTCGCTTGAAGGCAAAAGTGCCATAAGGACAAGTAAAAGTGGTCTTCTCTTGATACTCTGGGCATATGACAATCTGTTTGTACCCCGAATAACCATCAAGGAGGCAATAATATTCGCGCCCCGCCAATCTGTCCATCATTTGGTCAATGAATGGAAGTGGTCCTTGCGCGTTGCCTTGTTGAGTCTTCTGTAATCAATGCAAACTCTCCATCTCGTCACAATGCGAGTAGGAATTAGCTCATTTTTCTCATTCTCAACCACAGTCATCCCTCCCATTTTAGGCACAGATTGCACTGGGCTTACCCAGTTGCTGTCAGAGATAGGAAATATAATACTTGCATTGAACCACTTAATTAATTCCTTCTTTCATGATAGGATTTAATCTCCTTTGTTGCTCAACACAGGGTGGTGTCCATCTTCCAGAAAGATTTTATGCGTGCAAAATGATGGATTGATTCCCTTGATGTCAACAATTGTCCAGCATGTAGCCTTTTTATGCTCACAAAGTACTCTGAGCAATTTTTCTTCTTGTACATTAGTCAGGCTAAACGAGATAATTACTAGCAATGTTTCAGATTTTCATAAATAAGCATATAGCGCAGATGCACTGGAAGGGGATTTAGCTCTAGTTTCGAAGCTTCTTCAATAGATGGCTCAGGAAGGGTCTGAGTAACAGGCCTCCCCAACTCCTCAAATCTCCCAAACACATGGACATCATTGCATGACATGTCAAGTACTTGCTCAATGTCGCCCATCATCTCATCTTCATTGTCTTTTGCATTCCCAAACAAAGCTCGTTCAAGAGGATCTATAGGGCTCATATAAGGCACCAATGACGTAGCATTGCCTTCCATTACAGAAATCATGGATAACTCTTCATAGTGGGTTGGCAATCTGAGTGCTTTATTGATAAGTAGGGATTTTGACTACTTATTTGCTCTCTTTTACTTACGTTTTAGCTCAAAAATGCTTAAAGGTATTACCGAGAACTAATGAAATGTGATTTCCTGCAGGAATATTAGAGAAATGAGCCAAAGTAATGAAAATCAACTCAAGGAGTAAAAATTGGACAAGGACCAAAACAAGGCAAAATGGACCAAAGTGCAGACCGCACAATATTGTTTATGGCCGCAGACTCTGAAGGGACAATGTCAAAATTCCTTCACAAAGTGCGGACCGCACAATTATGGTGCGACCGAAGAAGACAAGATTCAGAGAGATGTGTATTGGAGACTTGAAGATGTGCGGACCGCACTATTATTGTGCGGCCGCAGAATGCAAAAGTGCGGCTGCAGTCACAAATGTGCGGTCTGCAAAAATTTCCCATGTCCAACCCAAGATCAAGAGTGTGTCCGTACTCAGAAATGTGCGATCTGCACAATCAAAGGAGGTGCGATCGCACCCCAAATGTCACGCCCCGAACCTAGGGGGCAAGACCGGCACACAGTGCCTCACCTATCCTTGTGTACCAACTAGCGACTAAGGGACTCTGAACATATAATGTCATACTTTGTCCATGGGCCACAATGCAAGACAATTTTTAAACGCTGACTAAGCATCAATATAAAGATGGGCCGACAAGCCCGTCATAACTACTACAGCTGGCAAACCAATCAAAATATGCATATAAGGCCTACAAGCCCAACATACTGCACTAACTGACAGTATACGTCTACAAGCCTCTACTGATGGATATACTGTGATCAGAACAGGACCTCGACCCACTCATAACATATATACATATATACACAAGATGTACATAAAGCTCTAGACTCGGCAACTCCGAAGCACATGGAGCTTACCGATCAATCTGAACTCGGGCAACACCTAATGAGGAGGTCTACCCGTCTGTCAGTCTGAACCTGCACGCATGAAATGCAGTGCCCCCAGAAAAGGGACGTCAGTACGAAATAATGTACCGAGTATGTAAGGAAATATACTGAAAGCTGAAACTGAACTGATAATATAATAACTGAAAGTAACTAGGAGTCAAAGACAATCTCAAGATATGCTCACCTACTGACACTGACTCAATTCTCTCAATATAGTAAGTAAAATAGTTGTCTGGCCTTATAAGGCTCGGTATATATAACTGCTCTGCCGTAGTAGGCTCGCTCATAGGCGTTCGACCATACTAGGCTCGGTATCTCGGCCATGCTGGGCTCGCTCATAGGCGCTCGGACACAATAGGCTCAGTATATAACTTACCATCTTATCAGAGGTTTCCCAATAGGGGCCTGCCCACCGATTATAACTCGATGGTGGTGAAAATACTATAATATATATATATATATATATATATATA
>ML387682.1:28142-47938 GCA_005239525.1 Nicotiana knightiana | reverse complement strand
AGAGAGAGAGAGAGAGAGAGAGAGAGAGAGAGAGAGATAGATAGATAGATAGATAGATAGATAGATAGAACCTCTTCTCTCTCGACTGGAAGGAAACAATACTCAATTGAATATAAATTTTCGATAAGGGAGAATACTGTAACTTACGAGACTAGGATAATGTATATAAATTCGGGAATATGAAATTCTCTTTACGCCTCGTTATCAAACACATGTAATTACAAGATCATGCCAAAATGAAGGAAGAGCTTAGCCTTAACATACCTGAGCCGATTCTCTTGACAATCCCTTTAACATACGTCAATCTCGACAAATCACGTAATGGCGGATCGATGTAGGGTAAATCCATATGATATTCTTGAGAAAGATTGTACCGTACTCCCTTAGAATCGCAAAATCCCGTTGCTATTACCTTATGAAATCTCGTATGAATTTTTGTAGCAAATTCCGTATGATCACTTTGTGATTTGATCATGATCTCGTATGATCTTTGAAGCTTCATCCGTAAGTTGTATTCATAGCCTTTTCATTTTGTAGTCATAAGGCTTAATAGCATCTTTCAATCAAAATGAGATAAGGTAGTTATTACTTTAAATGTTTCCACCCTACAAAGTGAATTAAGAGTCATCAAATAGACATATATTTCTGCCACGTTTTTGTCTTGATTAAGCTTATCCAATAACTTAATTAAGCTTATCCACAAATTCCTTAATTAACTTGTTAATCCCCTATTAACCAATAATTACCCAATTATCCACATAATTAGGAATGATCTCAAATTACTTAAAATACTACTCACTTTTAACACGCTTTGTACACCTTAGTATTCATGTGGTACCTTTTATGGAACTAGTCCATAAATATGTGGTATTATAGCTTGGACCATATTTTTTTCTCAAAAATGCCAAACTTCGACGAAAACTCATTTCCTTCAATTCGCTTACCCTCTCACCTTCATGAATTTACTTATCACTTGTTTGAAATAGCATAATACTTATAATTCCAAAATAATCTGATTCCCGAACTTACGTCGATTAACTTACGACGAAACTTTAACGTACAAAAAATGCGGGATGTAACATTTCATTTCCGAGCTTTCATCAATTTATTTATGGTGTACTTTCACGTATACGAAAATATGGGGTGTAACACCATATTTATGCGGACGCAGAAGGCCACCCTGTCAAGTCAGTTTCAAAGTGCGGCCGCATACAGAATTGGGCGGGCACACAACCTCTGTAGGGGCAATTTTGTCCGATAATTTTAGCTGGGTATAAATAGATCTTTTTGTCATTTTTAGGTTAAGTTGGGGAACATCTGAGAATAGATAGTTGTTTTTATTTATTGTTTTGGGTAACTTTGTAATAGATCATTAAATTAACATTAGATTCTCTTCCCTTAATCTTCTATTATGAGTTTTATCTTAGTTTCTTCTTTTATTTCTTTATTTTCTATGAGTAGTTAAACCCTTAGCTAGGTTGTGACCCAAACCTTGTATGGGTACTTAATGGGTGATTGATTTAGGGCTTATTTATGATTGGATATATGATATTTAGCCTAGTTCTTGCTTGAATTTAAGAATTGATGGTTGCAAACATTGATTCATGCCTAATTGACTTAGTTCTACTTGAGAAAGGGATACTAAGTCTAGGACAACTTGGCTAAAAAGAAACGGGGGTGAACTCAAGAAATTAATAACCTCAATTAAATGGTCGAATCTAGAGATACTAAGAGCCGAGCTGAGCATCTATCACTTGCTTCGTGAAATACTCATTTGGACTTGAGAAAGACAAATTGGAAAAAGTCACTCAAACTACCGAGAGGTATAAAGTGAGTAATCGCGTGTGATTGCTATATTATATCCTGATAATCCAAACACTCCCTAATGCTATCAATCTGTTAGGTAACCAACTAGGCAGAAGTCGCAACCCTAGATCTTTCAATTATAAGTAGAAAAGAAACAATTGAATATGTGGAAGTGAAATCTTGGGCACGTCATACACTAGACTAGGTGTATACCTAATCCCACATAAAGCTCTCTGAGGGAACAGAGGCGGTGGTCTCGCAACTAATGGTGGGGGTTGCTCAGCCACTACCTCTCCAGCTGTCTTCTCTGACTCCTTTGATTTTTCTGATTTTGACTCTATAGTAGCCGACCTCTCATTAATGGTCACTTGTTTTCTCTTTTTTGACTAGACTTCTTCGAATTGTCTCCCATTCCTCAATGACACATCATTAATAGATGCCTCAGGATTAGTCTCAGCGTCACTTGGAAGAGATCCAATTGGTTGAGCATTTTGGGCACTAGCAAGTTGTCCCAATTTGCGCTCTAAATTTCTCATTGTTGCGGCTTGGGCTTGCTGGTCAGCCATCAAATTCTTCATCATTTCCTCAAGGTGACTTGTTGAGTTTGCATGTTATTCAGCCTGAGGTGGTCTATATTGTTGTTGAGGTGCTTGTTGTCGATGTTGATTCTGAGCACCCTGGTTTCCACCCCAAGAGAAGTTTGGGTGGTTTATCCAAGTGGGATTGTAAATGTTCCCATACTGGTTTGTCTGGTCCCTATTTGCATTACCCACAACATAGACAGATTCTGGATTAATTGGGCATAAGTCGCTCGTATGACCCTCTCTAAAAACTTCACAAAATAATTGAACCTGTTGCACTAGCTGAGCTTGTTGCTTGTTAATAACCAATGTCATCTGATTGACTTAGTTGGTCAATGTGGAAATTTGCGCTGATAATGCCAAGACGACATCTAACTCCAGAACCCCTGCAGATTTTTGCACTGTGTGTCTACCCATCTCTCCTTGCCAATCAGGATTGCTTTTGGAGAATTTGCTCAATAATGCATATATCTCATCAAAAAATTTCTCCAACACTTTACCTCCAGTTGCAGAATCTACCACAATATTTTTCGTAGGAGGTAACCCTTCAATGAAAGTGTGAGCTAATACTTCATTTGTCTGATTGTGATGAGGACAGTCTCTGAGCAACCCCTTGAACCTCTCCCAAGCTGAGTAAAGACTCCCCCGATTTCTGTTTGAAGGTGACTATCTCACTTCTGATCTTTGCACTTTTGCCTGAAGGAAAGAACCTTGCCAAAAATTTCCTTGCCAGATTATTCCATGATGTTATAGAACTAGTTGGTTCTGCCTTCAGCCATCGCTTTGCTTCGCCCAACATAGAGAACGGAAAAAGTGTGATTCCTCACATAGTCTGGAGTGACCCCGTTAGTGATGTAAGTATCATTAATCTCCAAGAAATTCAGGATATGTTTTTGTGGATCCTCGTGTGGAAGACCCATAAACTTCCTGTTCGCATGGAGTATCTGGATATTCAGCTCAAGGTGCCAAATGATTCTGGGCTTCACAATGTTGGAGGTGACATTATAAATGTTGGGCATCGCCGCCTACTGAACAACCATGTGTTGCTCCTCTGCCATGTTCACAGGAAATTGAACAAGTTCCTGAAAATTATTTATGTCCCTTGCTTCCCTCAACCTCCTATGAAATGTTCTCTCGGGTTCGGGGTGAAAGCCTTGAAGTCTATCCTGGCTTCTGACCTTGCGCATTCAATCAAAGTGTCTGAGATCAGACAAACAATTAATAACGTTAGACTTGAAAAAATAAACAATGAAAGAATAAACTAGAAAGTCAATATTCAAGTAGAGGTGTCTAACGGGTCGAGTTGACCCGGAATCGGACCGGCCCAGACCGGTTGAAACCGGAACCGGACCGGCCCAGTATGTAGTGGGCCGGATGGGGCTGGGTAGGAGGGGTAGAGGGGGTTGGTCCATTTTTTTTTACCGGTTAACCGGACCGGTCAAACCCGGTCAAAGTGAACAGTACACTTTATCGGGTTAACAAGCCCGGTACAACGGCTATAAATTTTTTTTTAAAATTTTTTATACGTGTGGGGCCCACTTAAAATAGGGACAACGGTCACCTTTGAAGGGATCCGTTGCCCAACGGTCACATTTGCAGAATAGCCCTTTTTGGGGCCTTTTTTATTTAAAAATTAACATTTTTTTAATTTACAAAATTAACCTTTTCTAAAACTATAAATACACCCCCCCCCCCTCTTCTTCATTTCTTCACTCATCTCTTATTTCTCAATCTCAATTTCTCTCATTTTCTCATTCTCCAATCTTCAATCATCTTTTAAATTTATTTGGCTCTTTTTTGGAATTTAATTTATCGTAAAAGTTATTTTATCATTCGTATTTTGAAGTTTGAAAAATTGAACTTTAAAATTGAAATACTTGACGTTTCTTCGTAGTAACATTGGAATTGCTTCATCATCAGGTGCTCAATTTATTGCCGAATTCAGTGCACTCCTTCCAACTCTTTCTCTTTTTAACTATTTTATTTGCATATTTAACTTTCGCTTATACTTAAATTTTTACAATATGTTTAATGCTGCTAAAAGAGCGTGTAGAAAAGTTTCTAGTAGGGGAAATAAAAAAAGAGGTAGTTCTTCATCATCTGGTACTTGTNTTGACGTTTGTTCGTGGTAACATTGGAATTGTGAATCATCAAGTGCTCAATTTATACCGAATTCGGTGCACTCCCTCCAACTCTATCTCTTATTTACTATTTTATTTGCATATTTAATTTTTGCTTATACTTAAATTTTTACAATATGTTTAATGCTGCTAAAAGAGCGTGTAGAAAAGTTTCTAGTAGGGGAAATAAAAAAAGAGGTAGTTCTTCATCATCTGGTACTTGTAGTAATCGTAATACCCCATTTACACATGTTTCCGAAACATCGCCTAATGATAATATAGATTATGAACTATTACAAGAAGATTTTGGAATAGAAGATAATGAATTAGAAATGGAAGATGATCTACCAGTTACACCTAATAGTGCTGGAGATGATAGTGTTGGAGTTTCTACAAGGGGTGGTGGTCGTGGTACTAGTAGTAGACCACTTGTGGCTCCGACTACTAATCGTAGAAAAATAAGTAAGGTTTGGAATTTTTTTGAGATAATTGAAGGTACTGATAGAGTTAGATGCAAACTTTGTAAACTTGATTTTAAACATCTGACTGGAGGAAATTTAGGGGGGATTGGGACTCTTAGTAGACATATGAGAGTTGATCATCCCATAGAATGGGGCTCTGATGGTGATGGAAATCAAACAACTCTTAAACCTACTACTGGAAGACTTATAAAATATGATAAAATGAAGGATCGTGAGGAGTTAGCAAAAATGATTGCTTTGGGTTGTCTACCTTTTTCTTTTGCTTCTTCATCATATCTTATTATGTATATTCAAAGGATTTATAATCCTTTATTTAAAGGTATCCCTAGAAGTACTTGTAGAGCTGATATTTTTAGATTGCATGGTCAATATCAAACATACATACGTTATTTGTTTGAACACCTTCCTTGTAGAGTTTCTCTAACTTCTGATATTGGCCATGCTGTTAATGAAAATGATTATTTGACAATTACATGTCATTGGATAGATGATTTATTTTGTATGCAAAAAGGTATTATCGCTTTTAAATATGATGAAGATCAGAGTCATACTGCTGTGTTTATAAGTAGTACTATTTGCGAAGTTGTTGAATTTTATAATCTTAACAGAAAAGTATTGTGTATGTCTTTTGATAACGCTTCTAACAATACTGCAGCAATTTCATTATTAAAAATGCATTTGCAACCACCACTTGAAGAAATTTTTCATGTTAGGTGTGCATGTCATATTTATAATTTAATTATTAAAAGTGACCTTGATTTATTTTCAATTGAGATTACTCATGTTAGAAGAGCAGTTGGTGTTATTCAAGGAAATAACAGACAATCTAGAATTAGGGAATTTAAGAATAAGTGTACCGAGTATAACCTTAAACCAAGATTCATGCCAGACGAAATTGTTACTAGGTGGAATTATACTTACATATTTTTAAAATGTTGCTACAAATATAGATTTCCAATAACTGAAGTTGCTAATGCGCATTGTACTGATAGAAACCGTATGTTAACACCTGCTACTTGGGAGGTCATTAATGATGTTATTCAATTTTTACATAAATTTTATATAGCTACTGTTGAGTTTTCTGGAGCATACTACCCTACTATTACAATGGTTTTAGTACATATAGCTGAAATTGCTTTTCTACTCTTTGAATTTAAGAAGAAAGAAAAATATACAGTTGCAGTTGAAGAAATGCAAGACAAATTCAAAAAATATTTCTTTCCAATTCCTCAGATTTACTTAATTGGCGCTGTTTTAAATCCTTCTATTAAGATGGCTGATTGTCACCAATTAATCAATGCTTTATATACTTACATGGAGATTGGATCAACTGAAACCCCATATATTTTTACTTGTATGAACAATCTAAATGATAATGTACAAAAATTATAGACATATTATGCAAGTATAGTTGATGATGTTGCTCATAATGTAGCCAATGTTAATCCCACTATGCAGTGTACCACTTCTTCAAGTTCTACTACTTTGTATGATGATGAAATAGTTGATAGTTTTAATATTTTTTCTACATTTGCTACAACTCAAACGAGTAGCAGGAACATTGATGAACTTCAATTCAACTTGCAGAAGCAAAAGGAGATTCACACAAAGGAATTTTCAGCGTTGGGATGATGGCGTGAGAATTAAAAGCAATTTCCTGTTCTTTCCGCTATGGATCGGGACATACTGAATGTGCCAATTTCAACTGTTGCATCATAGAGTGCATTTAGTCAAGCAAGACAACAACTAGGAGACACCCGTCACTCATTGGGAAGCAATGCTTTGGAAGTTTTAGTATGTTTCAGAGATTGGATTAGATCGGAACGAAGAAATCAAGGACGTGAAGATGTTGATAGCCCTGAAGACGAGGAACTTGGAGATGTATTAACACATGGTAACCCATCTGAATTCAACACTCCAAAAAAAGGACAATCAGAATCAGTTCATATTGATTATGAACAACTTACAAGGGCAATGCAAAACCTTTGGATTTACTACTTGTCAAATGTAAACCTTTTAATTTGTAACTTAGAAATGATTTTTGAAATTTGAAATACATGTTGCACTTGCAATTTATAAGTGCAATTTTTTTCATATTCATTGTTTTCTTTATATATTTTATTATATATTAATATAAATTACAATAGTTGTACAAAAATTAAAAATAAAACTAAAAAAATACTGTAAACCGGCCCGGCCCCTTAAACCCCTAAACCATACGGTTAAGATTTTCTAGGGCCGAAATAACCTTGTCCCCAGCAAAATTGGGAAATTTCTCATCATCAGCGTCCAGCCCAGCGCCCCACACTAATCCCGGCGCTGGCTTATTGTGCATTCTGTCTAGGGTGCCACAAGTGGCGTGGAGCGCTGCTTGTGACGCTGAAAATCCAACTTTTCTTTTTTTCGTCCGTTTTGACTCTAATCTCGCACCTTTCACCCCCAATTGCTTCTCGATGATTTCTACTCATAAAAATACTCCGAATTAATATGAATCAACATATTTTACATCTGAAATCCACGAAATACGAGTAAAACATGAGGTGGTATACATATAAATATATATATATACTATAAGCTAAATATCATATGTTTAATTCATTACAAAGATGACACCT
This sequence comes from Nicotiana knightiana, assembly GCA_005239525.1. NCBI lineage: Eukaryota > Viridiplantae > Streptophyta > Magnoliopsida > Solanales > Solanaceae > Nicotiana > Nicotiana knightiana. The sequence goes on along the minus strand of ML387682.1, from coordinate 40,334 downwards.
ATGGATCCTAATAGTTCAGCTAGACCCGATTGCTTCAATGGTCATTTTTTCCAATCTTCTTGGGAGACGATCAAGGTTCACTTAATAGACTTTGTGAGATCCTTTTTCACTGGAGCTAATCTTACTAGATACTACACACATGCTTGCTTGGTTCTTACTCCAAAATTAAAGGCTCTAAGTGAGTTTAGCCAACTAAGACCTATAAGCCTGTGAAATTTCACTAATAAAATTCTTTCCAAAATCATTGCCATGAGATTAGCCCCTATTCTTCCTAGCATTGTTTCTGAAAACCAAACTGGTTTTGTGAAAGATAGGCTCATCACGGAAAATATTCTTCTAGCTCAGGAGATCGTTCATGGTATCAAGGGAGGGAAGGAGGGTGGCAATGTGGTCATGAAACTAGACATGTCTAAAGCATATGACAAAATGTCATGGACCTTCCTCACTTCAATTCTCAGGAAGCTGGGCTTCAAGGAATACTTTATACAGCTCATTCACAGGTTAATTTCAAATAATTGGTATTCTATAATAGTCAACGGAACAAGGCATGGATTCTTCATATCCTTCAGAGGTCTAAAGCAAGGTGACCCTCTTTCCCCATCCCTCTTCATTCTTGCTTCCGAGGCTCTCTCAAAGTCTCTGAATCATCTACACTCCAACAACAATTTCAAAGGTTTCAACATGAATGCAAACGGTCCACAGATCAATCACCTATGTTATGCTGATGATGTGGTACTTTTCTCCTACATCAGAAGACAGTCCATCAAGATAATAATGAAGAAGATTGAAAGCTACCAACAAGCCTCCAAACAGGAAGTGAACAAAGAAAAAAGCTGTTTCATCACACATCACGATCTTGATCCAAGGATTAACAGAAGGATTAAAAAATGGACCGGCTATGAGCAATCTAATTTTCCATTTACCTACTTGGGCTGTCCTATCTACACAGGCAGGAAAAGAATAAATATCTTCATGGACCTGGCTACTAAAGTGGTGTCCAAAGCAGGTGCTTGGCAAAGTAAGATGTTAACTGCTGGAGGCAAAGCTCTGATCATTAAGCATATTCTTCAGTCCTAGACTCTTCACTTATTCGCTACCATGGAACCCTCTATGTCCATACTATTACAAATTGAGAAGTACTTCTCCAATTTTTTCTGGGGGACGAACGAGGGGAAGAGTAAATACCACTGGTGCTCTTGGAAAAAAATGTGTTACCCTACTGAGGAAGGAGGCATCGGCTTCAAAAGACTCAAAGATATCTGCAATACCTTCACAGCCAAACGATGGTGGAGACTCAAAACCATCGACAACCTGTGGACTAAGTTCATCAAAGCTAAATATTGCCCGAGAACCAACATGGTGGCCAAAGTCATTGCTCCAAGCAACTCCAATATATGGAGAAACTTAATTCAAATCAGACCCCAAGTGGAACAGTACATCAAATGGGAAATAAACGCCGGTAACATTCTATTTTGGTGGGATAATTGGCCTAGTCAAGGCCCTATTGCTCGAAGTGTTCATCTCGCTGAAAAACCAGGGAGTATCATGGTTAAAGAATACATCCTCAACAGACAGTGGGATATCCCAACCTCAGCACCTTTTTCCCCCCACGTGATTATTAAGGATGTTGTACGAATAGAAATTGGGGACAAAGAAAAGTCAGACATTGGTATTTGGTCCTTGGAGAACACCGGCAATTTCTCATGCTCCTCGGCCTTTGAAAAGCTCAGAAAAAGACAAGCTAAAGACCCTATGGCTGCTAATATTTGGGGGAAGAGTATCCCTTTCAAGGTTTCCTTCTTCATATGGAAACTTCTCAGGAATAAGCTACCTCTAGATGACATTATTCTCAAGTTCGGAATTCAAACGACTTCCAGTTGTACATGTTGCAGAAATGCTCAGCCTGAAACTGTGGACCATGTCTTCACTACTAGCTAGATGGCCTCCAAAATTTGAAACCACCTCGCGGGCCCTTTGGGCATCGCGCACGGAGGGAACACAGTTAAAGGGGTATTGGACTGTTGGTGGAAAACGAGACCAAAGAATGAACTTCACAAGTTATTACTCAATGTCACCCCTTGTTACACCATGTGGGGAATCTAGAAAGCATGATGTGCGAAGAAATATAATAACAAATCCACCACTGTATTTAGGATTGCTAATCATGTTCTTTTCAATGTGCAGGTTAATATTTCTAAATGTTATAGCAGAGTAGACTACAAATGGAGTTGGCAAAACATTGGCCACTTAGCAGAAACTTAAAACCCAAGATTACTACTGTGCTGGTGCGGTGGGGAATGCCTCAAGGGGATACATGGAAGATTAACACCGACGGAAGTTTTGTAGCCTCTAGCGGGCAGGCATGAATAGGTGGGATTGTTAGAAAGGGAAATGGGGACTTGATTATGGCTTTTTCCAAACCAGTGCAATTCTCAACTAACATTCTTTGTGAACTGCAGGCCGTTATCTATGGAATTAATTGGTGCTATCAACATCAACCACCACAACTCACACTAGAGAAGGACTCACAGGTGGTCGTGAAGATGATCCAAGGATTGGCTAAACCTACATGGAAACTTCGAAGAACTGTGGAGGAGGTGCAAAAGAAAATGCTTGAAAGACGCTTCCACATAAACACTGTTACAGAGAAGCCAATGCGGTTGCCGATTCTCTTGCAAAGCTAGCAACAACATCGGGCAATGAGAAAATGTTTCTCACGGAGGAGGAACTTCCAGAGGATTCAAGAAGACCCCTGTGAATGGATAAACTACAAATGGTCTCCTTCAGATTCAAAAGGGAAAACACTCCGGATTGCACTACGATACTCCTTAAAAACTCCCGAGGGGAGGTCAAATATGTGAAGACAACCCTCCCCTTACCCCGGCCTGTTATTAGTTATAGCATTGTGTTATGCAATCTGTAATCGTAATATACGGGTCATTTTGGTGTACTCTGGAGCTTTTTGGCAATACGTCCCTCTCCTTAGTTATCAATAAAAAGTGCTGGACACTGGATGTTTAAAAAAAAAAAGTCCCTCCTCTTTCTATTTAAAAAAGAAAAAAAAAAGGCATGGAATACGCTATTTATGTTTTTCCTCTCTCTTAGACAACTGGACATACCTATTTTTAAGGTGATTGCCGTTACTGTATTCATGAATACATGGCTCGAATACATGTGAATATATGTGCATACAGCTGAACTGCCCTAATTTTAGGCGCTTTTTACTGCTATATTCATGAATACAGCAACGCGAATACATGTGAATACATGCGCGTACAGTTGGACTGTCCTGATTTTAGGTGCTTTTTGCTGTTGTATTCATGAATACATGGAGTGAATACATGCGCGTACAACTGGACTGTCCTGATTTTAAGGCGCTTTTTGCTGTTGTATTCATGATTACAGCAGCTCAACTACAGCGAATACACTAACGTAATAACTGAAAAGTAGCTATAAGAAGTAATTATGTATATGGTAGCTATAGAAAGTTAATAGCTACTAAACAATAGTAGTTTCTGAAAATTCCTCTTAATTAATCATCTCAACCCAATCCTAAGCGGGCAACAGGTTAGGCGTGCTAGCTCTTCATCTTTATCAATTTTTTTTTTGTGTGTAAGAATTTTTTTTAATCTAAATTTGAACCCAAATTTCTGAATATTTGTCAATATTTCTAACATGTGATAATGTGTAAGTAAGTAAAAATTACAAAAGTACATTTTTTTATAAGACAATGTGTCAATGTTGTTTCATAGTATTTAGGAAATTCAACTTTATTTGCAAACATGAGTGTTTAGTTGTTAATAAAACTTTTAAGCTATTAGCTTAATTCCAAAAAATTACCAATCAACAATAGAAATGAGAAAACGACACTTCTAAAAAAGACATTTTAATCCAAACTATGGACAGATGCAAATCAAAATATACCTACCAAATAGTCAAATACATGCAGAATATGGTTAACATGAAAAAATAAATAAATCGAAGATTCCAAATTAAAAAGAAATCAACAAATTCTTCTATTTTGTTAAACTATATTTTGTTGCGTCAAGAAAATGCTAACACTGTATAAAAACACAATAAATAATTTCACCTGAGAGATAAAAATGTAAAATTCAAGCAAATTTATTTCAACAACCATATTTCAGTAACTCAACTCAAAAGACTCATCTGGTTAAGTTTTATCTGTGAGTAAGACTTGCCTATTTGAATCTTTCTTAATTTTTAAAAAATTTAAATTTAAACTAAATTCTTCTTGGCCCACGATCGGACCCTGGCTCAGCTAGCCGGCGGGCTAACTTGAGTCGGGCCTATAAGCCTTACTTTTAAATGGGTCAAAAACCTCCACCCAACTCTACCCAAATAACGGCAATTACTAAATTTCAAAGCAATCGGCAAAAACAGTAGTTCATACATATGGATGAGATCTAAGAGACACATAGACAGATGTTCTTTAACACCTTATCAGTGTCAAGAACATGTAGGCTAGTTAAATTATTTATCAAGAGTATATAATTTGTGGCGGAGCTACCTTATAGCAAAGAGTGTCAACTGATATCTTCTTTTGCGAAAAAAATATATTGTGTAGGTAAAATTTATTTTTAAAAAGCATTTATACTATGTGTTAACTACCTTTGATTTTTTTATATGTTTACTTTTATATATTTTAATTCCTCTTAAATAAATTTCTGGCTCTGTCACTTCATATAACATATGTGGATCATGTCCAATATTACCACCAAATCCCCATGCATATAGGACTAAAAATGGAGAAGTAAACCTTTACATAAAGATCATGTAGAGTGACTTTACAGTTAACCCTCTCATAAGGGAGAGGAAAAGAGACAAAGTAAAAAAGGAAAAAAGAAGAAGAGAACAATCCTTAACAGAGCAGCTGGTAATACTAGCAATAGTATACATAAATAAAATCGATATCATACATAAATACAGATGCAGTACGTGAAAAATTGCAATAAATAAATTATAAATTATATTTACTCATCTCTTTCTCAAAGCTCTTTAAAGAGCCAGGAGAAGGAAGAAAACGAAAACTGACTAGGAGAACACTCAAAAGATTATCCAACTCTGTCGCTCTTAGGTCCCACTCTATTATTCTTCTCACAATATTGAATTTGAGTTATTCAACTTTCTCCTAAAAGTTTTTTTTTTTTTTTGTTTCCCATTCGGTGTCCGGTACCCGCATTAGAGCCCGACTATATCCGGATTCGCGCCGCGTAGGGCCCCATTCGGGGGAAAGCGCTCCGTACCAAGGATTTTTCCATATTCAGGGCTTGAACCCGAGACCTCTGGTTAAGAAAAGAATGGTCTCATCCACTGCACCACATCCTTTGGTGGTTTCTCCTAAAAGTTAAGATAAAAGCAATAAGGATGATATTGGTTAAAAAATTCTATGAATTAGATCAATACATGACCCAAATTCATTAGGAAAATGACATTGTATAGTCGGTGTAAAAGTAGTCACCGAAAAGATGTATAAAATTTGTATATTTTTTTGTATATATATATATTCCGTACGGTATATACAAAAATTATATTTTATACATTTTTTCGGCCACCATGTAAATAGTTTCTGGCGCGGGCTAAGCGTAATAATACCCAAATTCATTAGATATTTGGTCAATATCTGATTTCGAAATCCATTTGCGGGAAGTTGTGGGGGAAATGCACAAACAACCATTTTTAGGGGTGTTATTTTGAATTAGCCAATATTTATTTTATCCTGAAATTTAAATTATAAATCTTAATTTTAAAATAATTTAAGATATTTATGTCCCGGAAAACTAAATTGGAAAACTAAAGTACAGGACACTTTAACTAATTCCTTAATAGCCGTTCTTTAGAGTTGCTACGTACCTGACGTCATTTCTAGGAAAGTTGTCATTTGAAATCAGCCCGTAAATATTTGACCTAAATCCATTAGATATTTGGTCAGTTTTGAAATCCACTAATTTCCTTAAGTTCATTTCTTACGCGTAAATCCATTTCTAGGCAAGTTTATGTAAGTTGATCAAAGTGGTTTATAAACCCCTTTTGATGTATCACATGTTTGGTAGTCTAAAGTGCACAATTCAAGAGGTTATAAGTTAAAATACCCAACTTTTAAATACTTTTTGTGACCAGGATTTTAACTATTTTATCTTTAATATTTTATTTCTCAAAATATCCCTTTCAAAATAAAACTCCTAACTTCCTCCTCTCCATTTCATAATCCGCCGTTCTCCTTTTCCTCATAAAAATACTTTTAAATTTGTATTCATTGTGAAAAAAAGGTCAAAGTATTATAGTCGTTTTACTTAAATAACAAACAGCTTACTACTTACTGTCCCTTTTATGTCTTCCATCTAACCACGTAACTACTTAATTATTTACAAAATCAATTTTAGCATTTAAAAGTATTTTTTAGTACTTAACAATGAAGTAATCTAAATGGGCTCTAAGTAAAAACTCTTAGGAATCTTTACATAAATAGCCAACAGATCCATTGTTACTTATATTAGCCCGTATACATTGATTATCACTAATTATACATAGTTATATAAATATGCATAAATTATATATATATATATATATATATATATAAAATACATTCCTAGGCTATTTTAAATTTAGGTGATTGGATAGATGACTAATTAGGTTAATTCTTCAAACTTATACTCCATCGGTCTTCAAAAAGGTAATTATATTTTAAATAGGTCAACTTTAATTGATCCAAGTGTTTATCACTATTCTGAATTGCTATGACGATGATGATGATGGTAAATAATTATTTTACAACAACAACAATAACAACAATAACAACAACAACAACAACAACAACAACAACAACAACAACAACAACAATAATAATAATAATAATAATAATAATAATAATAATAATATGTCACGACCCCAAATCTAAGTCAGTCGTGATGGCGCTTATCGTGGAACAAGGCCAGCCAAAGTTACACTTAAATCATAATAAGCTTCCATTTACATCTTTACTAGACTGATTACCCATAAAGGTTTCCTTTAAACATTTATAAAACAGTTAAAGCTATACTGAATATTAAATATAACCCCCGAGAACCTGGAGTCACTGGTCATGAGCATCTACATAAAATATACAACTCAAAAGAAAATAAATTCTATAATAGTAAGCAGGAGAGAGAGCAGGACTGCGGACGCATGCAGCTACCTCGCAAACCTCCGAGAATCTCTGGAACAGATAGACAGTTCACCCTGCCCTAACACCTGAATCTGCACACAAGGTGCACAGAGTAATGTGAGTACACCAACTCAGTAGTAATGAAAATAAATCAGGTCTGAGCAGCAAGAAACACATAAAATCGATGTCATCAATTCACAAGATGCACAATCTTTCTTTCCAACAGTATAACATAGATATATGAAATCATCATACCTTAAAACCAACTTCAGAAAAATCCTTTGAAGAATGTATATTTTCAACAACTTCAAACCGAAATATTTAGTATGACAATGAAATGAATCATATAGAGGCCCCTCGGGCAAAACATATTTCATATGCTCAGAGTGAAAGTAGTAAAATCATAAGTATCCCCTCGGGCAAAACATGTATCATAATCAGCCCCTCGGGCATGCCTCACAGTCACTCATGATCAACCCCTCGGGCATGCCTCACAGTCACTCATGATCAACCCCTCGGGCATACCTCACCATCACTCGTAATCAGTCACTCAGCACCTCACAGTCACTCATGTCTCCCAATCGCTCGTCACTCGTCACTCATCACTCGGCACTCGGCACTCAGCACTCGGCACTCGGTGCACTCACTGGGGGTGTGTGCAGGCTCCGGAGGGGCTCCTTCAGCCCAAGCGCTAATATCAAGCCACCTCGTGGCGTATCATATCCTCACAATCAGGCCCTCGGTCTCACTCAGCAGAACCTCTCAATAAAGCCCCTCGGGCGAATCAATAAAACAGGGTACTCGACCCAAAACATCATTTTTAGATCTCAAAGTAGTGTAAATCAGGCTGAGTTCTCGAAAACAGTAAGCACACTGTGGCTGAGTGAAATCATCAATAAATAGTGAGGAAAACAACTGTAAAAAGTCTCCAAGGGGTCTAAACAGGTCGGCACGAGGCCCCAAACACGGCTTATTGCCCAAATATTTCAACAGTCTTTAGGACATAATTTAACATAAAGTTTTGAGTAAAATATGCAACTCGTTAGTTGCCGCGGAGTAGACCTAGTCCAATCCAAAAATCAGTGCATGCCACATACTCGTCATCCGACATGTGTGCCATTCTAAAATCAGTGAGAAATACGCAGTCCGGGGTTTCATACCCTCAGGACAAGATTTATAACCATTACATACCTCTACCGGGCCACAATACTAGTCCCTATGCTCTTGCCCCTCAAATTGGCTCCCGATTGCTCCGAATCTAGTCAAAACCAGTTTAATATCATTAATATATACCAAAGGAACTCAACCCAATCAAAAACTATCAATTTATACAAAAATCTCAAAATTCGGCCAAACCCGAGCCCCGGGCCCACGTCTCGTAATCCGATAAAATTTACATCACAAGAACCCTAATCCTCCCACGAGACAGTACATACCAAGAACATCAAAATCGGACCACAATTGCCCACTAGAATTGCCAAAAGAAATTCCCAACTCTTTCCTCCCATTTTCCAAACTTTTTCTTGCTTTAATCCTTCAAATATAAGTCTAATCCGAACAAAATAACAAAGAAACGACTTTAATAACTCGGGAACTTACCTCCACTGAAGACCCACGAATTCTCTCTTCAAATTACCCTCAATTGAGCTCCAACCGCATATAAAAATGGTGAAGTAACTAAAATTTCGCGGAGGCCTCTTTTATACTGTTCTGCCCAGCAATTCCGCACATGCGAACACTTAATCGCACCTGCGGTCCCAGGTGCGCACCTGCACAATTTCACTAACGGACCAATTCTCGCACTTGCGGCCACTTCGCCGCACCTGCGTCTTCGCAGGTGCGGCCATCTCTTCGCACCTGTGGATTTCCCCGGCCTAGCCTCCTTTCGCACATGCGCATGGCCTTTCGCGCCTGCGACATCGCACCTGCGGCTACCAATCCGCAGGTGCAGCCAACACGAGAAACTCACACCAGCATCTATTTGCTGCAAATATTCCAAGTTCAACACTCTGCCAACCATCCGAAATAAATCCCGAGCCCCTCGGGGCCTCTACCAAACATACCAATACACCCCATAGCATTATTCAAACTTAATCGAGCCTTCGAAACACCAGAAACAACATGAAAACACCAAAATTACATCAAATTCAAGCCTATAAACTTTGAAACTTTCAAATTTCGCCAACGACGCCGAAACCAACCAAAACACCTCCGATTGACCTGAAATTTTGCACACATACTCAAAATGACATTACGGACATGTTCCAACTTCAATAATTCCATTCCGGCCCCGATAGCCTATTTTCCACTGCCGACCGGAAATCGCCAAAAATTAACTTTTGCCAATTCAAGCCTAATTCTACACCGGACATCAAAACTCTATTCCGAACACCCTCCTAAGTCCCAATTCACCTAACGAAACCATCCGAGCCATAAAATCCGCATTCCGAGGCCGTTCACCAATAAGTCAACTCTCAGTTGACTTTCTCAACTATTAGGCTACCTTGAAAGACTACACGCCTCAATTCTCACCATGACCACTTTGAACCCGAACCAATTGACCCAAAACACATAAATGAAGCTAAACCACATAAAATGAAGCAAAAACGAAAGAAACGAGGCTAAACTCTCGGAACGACGGCCGGATCGTTAAATAATAATAATAATAATAATAATAATAATAATAATAATAATAATAATAATAATAATAATAATAATAATAATAATAATAATAATAATAATAATAATAATAATAATAATAATAATAATAATAATAATAATAATAATAATAATAATAATAATAATAATAATAATAATAATAATAATAATAATAATAATAATAATAATAATAATAATAATAATAATAATAATAATAATAATAATAATAATAATAATAATAATAATAATAATAATAATAATAATAATAATAATAATAATAATAATAATAATAATAATAATAATAATAATAATAATAATAATAATAATAATAATAATAATAATAATAATAATAATAATAATAATAATAATAATAATAATAATAATAATAATAATAATAATAATAATAATAATAATAATAATAATAATAATAATAATAATAATAATAATTAAATACACCGCATATAACTCGGCTTCCCGTTAGGACAACTGCAACTGCACCAACAAACATCAAATTCTGGAAGGAAGCAAAATTAGACTTCCATATTCTTCTTAGCTCCCAGATATGACAAATTTAATTGAGTGTGCAAACAAAATTTCAAATAAAAAGTTGATAAAAGGATGGAACTACATATGAAGTAGGAATATGCTCTTAAGGCTTTTTGGGAATAATTATGAAAATTTAATCAAAACGGATAATATTACACAATGTAAAGCGTATTTTTTGGCTGGCTATTCTAATTCTAGAAAAAGTAATCAAATACCAACTTGTTGCATGAAATCGTAACACATCAGATGAGGAGCAGATCGAGTGAAGTTAGGGTACTACAATTTCTCTCTTATTTAGTATTACTTGATCAATCCATCGACCATTTGTCTTCAGTTACTAGTATTTTAATTAAGAGATTTTTGTTACATAAAGAGTATGTCTTCCTCGTGATCTCCAGCAAACATGTCTGGACATCATTTAAGGAAATCATATTATTCTATAAAAGACAATCCACGAATCATGGATCCTTTCAACAAAATAATTCTTACTTTCTTAGGCTGCACAATGTTTCCTCCTTTCATAGCAGCTTCTTTCTATGTGTCAGACAATCACAGCTTGTTTGGGCGGTTGTTACTTACCTTATATTATTTATCCTAGCATTACTCTAAGTACAATATCTATTTTAATTGTTAATTAAATATATCGTAATGTATCTATCATTATATATAAGAGTGTACAATTCGAACTGAAAAGTAGTACCAAATCGAAAAGTCAAACCAAATCGATTAAAAAATCTGATTAGGTTTGATTTGATTTGATTTGATATTCAATTAAAAAACTCAAACCAAACCGACATATAAATATATACTTTTAAGATTTTATATAGAATTTACATTAAAAATTATGAAGAAGGGTCAAAAATATTCCTCTACTATGCGAAAAGGATCATATATGTTCTCTGTTATACTATATGTCCATCAAAACCCCTGACGTTATAAAATTGATACAAAAATATCCTTCCTCCGTTAGGACTTCCACCATGTTCAATATCATCCCACATGACCTAACATTTTGCTGAGGTAAGCGCCACGTGGCAATGCCACCTCAACGCCCCAACCCTATTTACCCCCCTCCCCCTCCCCCTCCCCCACTTCTTCCTTCACCACCACATTCTCCTTCACCACCAGCTTCTCCTTCACCCAACTACCATAATCACTATCACTGATGAAAACTAGAACTTCTTGTATCCTTCATTCTACTGCCTATAAAACCCGACAAAGAGATGAAATTTTTCTCCTTTTATAAACTGAATAACAAATATAGAAGGACGACAAGAGTAGAATTACCCTAATTTGTTAGCTTAAATTATCATCATTCTCTCTTCTATATCTTGCTTCATCAGTCATCACCCTCTCTTCTCTTTCTTGCTTCACCGGTAATTTGGTAAAAAGGGTTCTCCAATTACTGTGATGAAACTTTGGTATTCAAACCTTATAGAGATGAAAACTTCTAAACTATTATCAGTGATGAACTTGTTTATTTTCTCAGTAGTATTGAATCACGTTGAAATGTTCAAATTAAAAGAGGCCAAAATGCTTTTTCCTTTTAACCAATTTCCGAGCATCGACTCCTGAGAAGGTAAAAGAGTTATGTTAAGGAAGAATTTTGACCGTACATCGAACTCTCTCAAAGAATTTTTCAATAAATTGTGACATGTTGACAAAATTACTTGTTTGATTAATTATGGTATCACTCCCTCAAACGACATAGACATCATCCCACTTATTTTATTGATTATGAGAATGGTGGTAGTGCTTATAGTAGTTGGGTAATGTGGATGATGGTGGTTGGGTGAAGGAAGGTGGTGGTGAAGGAAGAAGTAGGG
>ML387682.1:4444-27521 GCA_005239525.1 Nicotiana knightiana | reverse complement strand
GGAGGGGAGGGGAGGGGAGGGGAGGGGAGGAGGGTAAATGGGGTTGGGGCGGTGAAGTGGCATTTTTACGTTGCGCTTACTTCAGCAAAATATTAGGTCATATGGGATGATATTGGACATGGTGGAGGTCCTAACGGAGGGAGGACATTTTTGTATCAATTTTATAACGTCGGAGACTTTTATGGACAAATAATATAACAGAGGGTATATATGATCCTTTCGCATAGTATAAAGTTATTTTTGACCCTTCTCCGTAAAAATTATCTAAAAATATTTGAAATTCTCGTACGAGATATAATATTTAATAAAATATGAAGTGCTCCATATTTATTAACCGTAAATAATGAATTGTATGATCACTTTCTTATCAAGTATTACTGAAATGAGTTAATCTCTTTGTTCTTTCATGTTCATATGTCAAGATCTGTTAAATTCTTGTATCTTTTTCGAATTTGAAGTGATTATTATTAACTAAGTATCATATTGATTTTTATGTAATTACTAAATTCAGGTAACTTTAAAAGCATAGGTGGATCCAGGATTTAAATTCCATGGGTTCAATTTTTAAGATTTTTAACGTTGAACCTATTATATATTTGAAGTTATGGGTTCAAATCTATTATTTTTACAATTTTAATGAATTTTTATACATAAATTTCTACTCTGCGTCGAAAGTTATGGGTTCAATTGAACCCGTAACTCTCACACTGGATCCGCCTCTGCTTAAAAGCGAACATCAACAAAAATCCAGCCAACTAAAAAAACAACTATTATGTGTTACTAAGTAAATTCTCCCATATGAATATTTAAAAGATAATATGTTTATCAATTTTTTAAATTTTTACTAAGCTTATATTTAATTATCAAAGATTTAATAAAGTAAGATTGAAATAATATTTAAGTAATAAAAAATCCGAAAAATTCGTCAAAACCGAACAATTTCAAACCGATATAATTAGTTTAATTTGATTTTGATAAAAGCTGAATCAACTCAGTTCATCCTTAGTTACATCACGATAAAAACTGCCGGCGAGAACACATTATAGTATTCCCACACGACCTTATAGCAGTTCAAAATATTAGTTGGTAGAAGAGTACAACGATCACGTTCTTAAACTTTCCATGCCAAAGGTAAACCTGTCTTAAGTATTGTTTACAGAGAGAAGAGAGAAAACTTCTTATTCATCGGAGTACATAACATGACAGGACATTGAGCTATATAAAATTAACAAGGAAAATATTTTAATTCTCGATATTTCTAATAATTAAATATATCTTATAAGATGTTCATAATGATTCTTTAAACCTTCAATGTACTACCGAATATAATATAATATAATGCTTTAATCATCAATCAGTAAGAATTATAATAGTAACAATCTTTAAGAATATTCTTAACGTTCAGTAGTATAATCATAACATTAATCATTAAGAATATCATAAAAATATTCTAAACATCTTTTTAAGCTCAAGGGTGGTGGAAAAATTATAGTAGTTTACTTAGAAATAAGATATACTGAAGAGTCACCGAACAGAAACAACTTGTGAAAGAAACTTTAATTTATTTTTTTTGGTTTGCAACAACGTGTGATTTTTATCTTCCAATAGAAATGGACTCAAACAATAAGCTAATTAACAATTGCTCAACGAAAAGAAGTTGTGAAAGAATGAATGAATCTTGATGAATTAAATACTGAAATCAGAAAAAGTTGTACATTAACTCTAATTATAACTCTTAATTAACATCCTAAAGAACCCATATTCTCTAATTCTCTCTATTTTCATATGATGTAAACCCATAATATATCAGGCTTCACCTCTTCCTTTTGGTAGCTTGAAGTTTGAGGTCCTAATTAAGATGCTACCTCTCACCAACATATTAAACAAGGTGCGACGACAAAAACAGTTCTTTATCCAATTTGAGGGACAATTTTATAATTCTATCAAACAGGCCACATGACTTGTGCCGTTGCAATTTGCATCCAAAGATTGTCTCTTCATTTTGTTGTAGATTTTGGGATATAATGCCGAACGTTCCTTCTCTTTTTCATCTGTTTGTAATGCAGATTCTTGACTCCAAGAGGTTTATAGCCCGTTTGGTCAAAAGCTTCTCCAAATCAAAAAGCGTTTTTTTTATTTCTTCAAAATAATGTTTTTTTTTTCAAGTGAAAATATTTGGCCCAAATTTAAGAGAATTTTTTTTTGAGTAAAAGCATAAGTAATTTTGGAGAAACAAAAAAAAATAATTATTTTTCGAAAAGACTTTTTGAAAAGCATTTTCGAAAAAAATTACACTTAGAAATATTTTTTAAAAGTTTAACCAAACATCAGAAGTGCTTTTCAAATTAATTAGTCAAACACAAAGTTTCTCGTCAAAAATACTTTTGAGATTTTTGAAGCTTCACCAAGCAGGCTCTTATCCTCCTTTATGTTGCTAACTTTGTGCGACAATGTTGTCTTCTTTTATCTTTAAACCTTGTCCTTGTGTCCTGACTTTCGTGTTCATTTTCTATTGTGCTCCGAAAACGGAGTACTAATTCGATTGGCTGCGGCGCCTAATGCTTGGCTCTTAATTGAAGAATGGTTGATTGCTTCTTGGTTCTGCATCAAATAATACTCCATGGGCTTAGCTACAACACACAACAGTACCTTCATCTGACAATAAATGGAATATATGAGGCCCTTCTTTTCTCTTGGAAAGCTTAGAAGCAAATACATCTAATGCTTCTTTCATCCATGAATGCCAACATACTTCCCTTGCTTCACTAAAATTCACCTGCAAAATTTGAATCAAATTCAACATCATTAAGATCCAAGTGATTCGAAGGGGAGACTTGGAGCAACGCTAAAGTTGTCTCTGTGTGATCTATAGGTCACGGGTTCGAACTGTGGAAGCAGCCACTAATTCTTGTATTATAGTAGGTTGTGTACATCACATCCGTTGAGTCAGGGGCGGATGTAGAGCAAACTTTACGGATTCCCGTGAACCCAGTAACTTTTGCTCAAACTTTGTATTTGTACTAAAAAATTCTTGAAAAGTATAAGAATATTTAGCTTGGAACTCAGTTCGTCGGTTCAGTTATCACGAAGATTCCACAAACTTAAAATTCTGAATTTGCCTCTGCGTTGGGTGCGGCTCTTCCCTAATCTCTACGTGAATGCGACCCTTTATCTAAGTGATTCAAGATCAGAATAGTCCTATTGCAGATTGAAAACATACCCATAAACGTCGACGGACATTTTTTTCAGGCCAATCGTCTAGTACCTCAGTGACACGCAGAGGAAACATGTGCCCCTCATGAAATGTACCTTGGCTCTTGCTTTTGAAACTCCATGTACCTAAGTATTCCTGCAAATAGATCACCCAAATATATATATAGTTAATTAATGAACAAAATTAAGGTTTATGTGCGATAATAACAATTATGTGGCTCAATTCCAACCTAACAAAACAAAAAAGATGAATCATCAAAATTAATTCACTATTTATTTCTTCATGCAGAAACGAACCTGAACCTCAACCTCACCAACTACCCCAGCTTCTTCAAATGTCTCTCGTGAAGCTGCCTCTTCCAATGACTCATCAATTTCCCAACCACCCTGCATTTTTATTGCAAAACCAAAAATATCAATTGGTGAATGATACAATACTAATACAATGGAAATATTCTCTATATATCAACTAGGAGCCGGCAGTGGACGCACGTGATGGCAAGCTAGTTGAACCCACTATACCAAAAAAATAATATTGTGTGTATGTATAAATTATGATTAAAACAGCGTGAATTTTGTATAAATATTTTATTTGAATTCACTTGACAGCTACTACTATTTTATGACTAAATTTATGTACTTCTAAAATTGAACCCACTTACACAAACTCCTGGGTGCGCCACTAGAATCTAAACAAACATATGTACATGATTGAATTAATTGTCTAAAGATATTATACCTTAGGGAACATCATTCTTGGATTTTTCTGCGAGCTGATTAATAAAAATTCCAAATCATCAACTGGGGTGCCCTGAACACAAGATGATTGGTCCGTTTTCTTGCATCTATATGGAATGCATCTGCACCATTATGGTAAAATGAGAGAAAAGTCACATCGTTAACTTCTAAATAAACAAGTACTCCCTCTCTCCCAATCATGTGGGAGAGCTCGGATTTCTAAAGTCAAATCTTATTTTTACCGTTAATTTGGACATAAAATATTCACGTAAAAATTATTATAAGTCATAATTTTACAATTCAAAATATCTAAAAATATCACAATAAAAAAAAACTTGTTCGACTCTCGAAATCAAAAGTCTACCTCATATTTGCCCTCGAAAACATTCTTTGAAATACAAATTTAGGAAGGAATAAAGAAAAGAATACACACCCAACAACTTGACGACAACCATGATTGTATCTTTGCAAATCTCTTCCTGTACGAGAGGACATTGAGAAAGACTTCTTGATTTGCATATCCAAAGAAATTAAAAGACAATTTTTTTTTTTCTTCTTCCTAGGAAGAAAATTTTCTGAAACAAAAAAGGGTACGCAAGAGATGAGAGCAATATATATAGGATTGTAATTAGGCCGTTATAGAGAGAGGGAAAAAATGACGCATATTATTTATATACCATTCACTCCCTAAAACATGAAAATAATGGCTATTTTCTTGGGTGTTAGATGTTATTCTTTAGAAATCCAAGAAGCTAAATACAGATGAGAGATAGAAGTAAGCTTTTCTAGATCTCTTAATTGTGTGGATAATATGAGAATGCTCTGTTATGTTTGTTTGTCCACTCCTTTAATAGAGACAGGAGAGAGACAATATGAGAATTATATTGTAGTGGACAGGTTGTGCGTGGGTCAATCATTGTTGTTGTATTTTCCAGAAATTTTAGCCCAATGTCTATAGTAAATGGCCATGTTTTAATTTCTCTCACAATTTATTAACCTTATATACCAGGGTATAAAAATTCTTTTTGAATAAATTAAAAAATTATAAAAACGTTAGCTCATGATTTAAAATTTTGGTGAAGACATAGTTATATGATATTGGTGGGAAAAAAATCATAGTTATTTACTCAAATATTGACAATGATATTAAATTAATTTTATACTACTGATGTATTCTAACTGGTTATAAAATGTTATTTACTGCACTTTTAAATTACCAAATTAGAATTCTATAGTACATAAGCTATACAATTACCATAAGCAATTTAAATTGAGACGTAAAATTCTTATACTACAAAAGCTGAATTCAATTAATGCTCCTACCTAATCGCAAATTGGACATTGAGAGAGGCAGTTTGTTTTGCTGCGTGCAAAGACAAAGCGTAACGACAAGACACGTTAACGCGCACACAATAGTGTACTTCTTCGTTTTTTGTATTGCAATTGTCAAGTGGGGGCAAATAACACCATTTGATTACATGTTCGAATGGAACACCAACAGGATCAGAACAAAAACAACGCTGTTGACCTGACAAGACAACCCACTTAAAAAGTTTAATTCGTTGTCTTTCGTGGATCATCTCATTTAATTCTTAGCGAGTTGTAGTACTATAGAGATATAAACCTTTTTTTAGTAATCGCAGTGTTCAAATCAATTTGTATACATCTCGATTTATTTTACGGAATATTTACTACTACCCATTAGCATATATATTTGTGCCATCATTTAAATACAATTTGATCTATTTTCACTCTTTGGCTTCACATCTTGATTTTCTTGTTGCCGTTGCTAAGTTTGTGTTGTGAATTGTGAAATTCAGAGAGCGAACAGAGAAATTAAACTAAGAAGAGAAGAAATTAACTAGCAATTGACTTTCTTTCGATAAAAATGGCCAAATGACCCTGAAGGACTACAAATACCCCCATTCTCACACGTGAAGAAGACTTGGACTAAAGTGTAAAACTAAAGTAATTAATAGATTGAAATGTACTACTAAACTGTAATTCTTAGAACTTCCCAACAAACTTAACTACTTTTATTCCTTACTACTCTTAAAGCTAAACATACTACTTCCCGCAGCTGTGCAGTTAACTCTTCATTCTTCAGATCATAACAGTACTCTCCCTGAAAAAATTCCTTGACCTCAAGGAATGAATGTTAGAAACCTGACGCACACATGCATCTTCCCAAGTAGCTTGATCCTCTGGCAAGTGCTCCTGGATCAACTGTTGAGCTACAACCTTATTCCCCTTTTGAATCATTCTCCTAGCCAGAACTTTAGCAGGGTATGAGCAGTATGGACGAGACAAATCTAAGACTGGTGGGTGTGTGATAGATGGAGGCACTTCATAGAAGGTTTTAAGAAGGGAGATATGAAAGGTTGGGTGTAACAGTAACTGGGATGGCAGAGACAGTGTGTATGCCACCCTTCCCACCTTCTGAACAATTTGGTAAGGCCCATAGTATTTGAAAGACAATTTGGTGAAGTGTTTACTGGAAAGTGTGAGATGTCTATAAGGCTGTATCTTGAAATATACCCAATCCCCCACCTGAAATTGCCTATCCACTCTATGCTAGTTAGCTTGATCCATTCTATGTTGTGACCTATGAAGGTTGAATTTCAGCAACTGTAACTCCCTTGAAGTAAAACTTCTGTCAACCTCTAAAACTTCAGATTCTCCTTGAATGTATGGAAGGTACAAAGGTAGTGGCTGGCCATATAGAGCTTCATATGAAGTAGTTTGAATGGAAGTGTGGAAGGTAGTATTATACCACCATTCGGCAAATTCCAGATATTTGTGCCCGATCTATATGAGAGTCACATTAGCAGCGAAGATAAGTCTCCAAGCAACTGTTGACAACTTCAGTTTGTCCATCCGACTGAGGGTGATAAGAAGTAGATGTATTCAAGGTGACCCCTTGAATAACAAATAGTTCCTGCCATAGCTTACTCGTAAAGACTGGATCTCTATCACTAACAATATCCTCAGACATACCATGGAGCTTAAAGATGTGATCCAAGAATAGTTTAACTATATCCATCGCAGAATAGGGGTGTGTCAGTGCTATAAAGTGGGCATACTTAGTTAACCTGTCCGCGACCACCTAGATCACCTCATTTCTTTTAGATTTAGGCAATCCCTCAATAAAGTCCATATCGATGCTGCTCCAAGCTAAGGCTGGAATGTTTAGTGGTTGCAGCAATCCCGGATAAGCTGAGTTATCATACTTACTCTTCTGACATACATCCACTTCTTCATATAGTCCTCCACATTCTTTTTCATCCCTCTCCAATAAAAAAGAGAAGTAATTCTCCTTAAGGTGTTGTCAATCCCAGAATGACTTCCTCCCACAGAATCATGCCATAAGTGAAGGATTTCCTTTCTTAAAGAGATGGAAGCCCCAATCACCAACTTGCCATTCTTCCTCAGTTGTTGATTGATAAATTAGTAGCCTTTGATTTCTCCATTCAGGTTCTGCAACTGTTGAAGCACTTCCACCAACTCAGGGTCAGGCTGCCAACTATCTTGTATGGCTTGGAAAAAATCAGTTCTAACTATAGACAATATAAGAGCATGTTGTTACACCCCATGTTTTCATAGGTGAAAGTATGCCATAAGTAAATTGATGAAAGCTCGGAAATAAGATGTTACATCCCGCATTTTCATACGTTAAAGTTTCGTCGTAAGTTAATCGACGTGAGCTCGGGAATGAGATTATTTTGAGATTATCAGTATTATGCTATTTCAAAACAAGTGATAAGTAAATTCGTCAAGGTGAGAGGGTAAGCAAATCGAAGAAAATGAGTTTATCGAAACTTGACATTTTGGAATAAAATACGGTCCGAGCTATAATACCCGGTATTTATGAACTAGTGCCATACAAGGTACCACATGAACATAATAGTAAGGTGTACAAAGCGTGTTAAAATTGAGTAGTATTTTAAGTAATTTGAGATAATTCCTAATTATATAGATAATTGGGTAATTATTGGTTAATGGGGGATTAACAAATTGATTAAAGAATTAAGTGGATAATTGTTGGATAATGATTAACCTTTAACGTGGCAACCAACAAAGTCACAAAATATGACTCTTAAATCATTCTTTCAAGGTGGAAAAATTTGTGAGATTATGTGGCTTAGTCATACAAAGAGTGAGGCCCACACCCACTTGTATAAAAATCCTCTCAAAACCACAAAATTGAGGCTTATGACTACATGTAGTAACAGATGGAATTCAAGACTTCATAATGAATCCTTTACAATGCTTATGGCAACCTAATTTTCTTCAAGAATTTCATACGAAGTTCTACAGCATAATAGCAACGGGATTTGCAAATTCTAAGGGAGCACGGTACAATCTTTCTCAAGAATATAACACGAATTTTCCCCTACTTCGATCCGCTGTTACATGTTGTCGCAATTGACGTGTACTGGACGGATTTCAAGAGAATCGGCTCAGATATGTTAAGGGTATACCTTGTTTCTTTTTGTCATGATCCATACGATACAAACGAAACGAGAAAATGCACAATTTCCATAAATGACTCTATTCATAGAAATGCTAGAGATGCTTATGTTCTTGATTCCCCACATGTCCTATTATTCTATCATCTGTTCATGGGTCTCAGAAAATACGTAAGTTCATAAAGTTTACTTCATGATATTAATTAAAGGCATAATGGTCTTATGACACCTTGAGAGATTTTATTGACGTACTTCTCATGCATCGCATTCATTTATACATGTACACTAACCCATGAGAATATGGAATTATATACGCGTATATTTATGTATATATATGTTATGGGATATGGGAAAAGGTTACGGCGTTATATGCGCACCACCACCTGATCAACTAGTATACGTTGATGATTTTGCCCACAGTGGTCTGGATGATATAATGGGATTCCCTCAGAGGCGTGATGCTGTTATGAACACACGTACCTACGCAAGACATGGAATTCATATACATATGCATGACACTATAAGTATTTCATGATTTACAGAGTTATCCAGACTTTCAGGTTAAGTCATTTACTCCATGTTTCTTCCATGTCTTTTATATACTTATTTATGTGCCTTACATACTCAATACATTATTCATACTAACGTCCTTTTGTTGGGGATGCTGTATTCATGCCTGCAGGTATAGACAATCAGTTTGATGAGACCTCATAGTTGACGAGGTTAGCATTCAACGAAGGATCGGTAAGACTCCACCTTATTCGGAGTGCAGCCGAGTCTGAGTCATCGTGTCCGAATTTTGCTACAGACTTATGGGTAGGCCGGTACCCTGTCCCATTTGATGTCAAATACTCGTAGAGGCTTTGTAGATAGAGGTTCATTTTGTACAGTATGTCAGAGGCCTTGACGACCCATATGTATTCATGTTTTAAGAAATATGGTTCATTGATACAGTGCTTTCCCACTTATAATTATACATTAAGAGATGTGGCCATGTTGGCTCAGTTACCAATGATTGTAATATAAGAAAGATATGTTATGTTGGTACTCGGTTGAGTAAAGCACTGGGTTCCCATCACGGCCCATCGATTTGGGTCGTGACAAAAGTGGTATCAGAGCAGTTCTGTCCTAGGAATCTACAAGCCGGGTCTAGTAGAGTCTTGTTTATGGGTGTGTTGTGCACCACACTTATAAGCAGAAGGCTTCACGGTATTTCAGACTGTCAATCTTTCTTCTTATTCTAGATCGTGTGGTAGAGCTTAGTTGTAAGAACTCAATTTCCTAAAAACTATCTTATTCATAATACGACGATACCTACATCCATAAATATGGTTGGTAAGGGATATAGATGTGGAAGAGTTGAGTAAGAGGAACTCAATTTTCACATCATGCTTATGGTGGATAAATATGAGGTATTCAGCAAATCATGTGTATACTAAGATGTGTAAGCTTCTTGATAAGGATTCCTAAGGCAAGAATGCCTATCCTCTCTTACGGTAAAAAGAAATAAGAAAATCGGAAGGTAGACACAAGTTTCAGCAAGTAAAAGAAGCAAGGTGAAGAAGGGTACGAGGTACCAAAAAGAAGAGTTAGACCCCAGAGTAATAGGAATCAGTATGGACTGTTGAACAAGATAAACTAAACATGAATTAGGGACTGAGTGATTTGATAATAGTCAGTATCGAGAGAAATTCAGAGATTATATTCCGCCAAGAATGGACGATAGAAGAATAACATTTAAAGGTCATTCAGGAAGACACTTTCCTAAAGCCATCAATGTGAGAAAAGTTAAGCTTAAGGGACTGTATGGGCCAGTTATACTAAGTGTCACCCTCACGAGTAAGGAAATTTGTTATCCTTGGTATAGAAGTATTACCGCAAAGCGTGTAAGGGTTATCGATGATGTGAAGAAAACATCAAAGATGAAGAGGTAAAACATTTATAGGTAGATTGTCGTAGCACTAAATCTTAGTACTCCCGAAGGGGAGAATCTGGAGTGATGTGGCATTAAGTCAGAATAAAGTGGATCTAGTAGCTATGGAATGGTAAAGGAAGAATTCAATAAAAATGAGAAAGCAATGAGATTGCGCTTATCCAAATCCTACCGAGATGCTACGATTCCAGAACATTATACAAGCACGACGTCAAGGAGAGGAAGTATGGGTTCCTGGCCGAGATGTTATTGATAGATAAGGAGCTAGTGCAAGACGTAAGTTAAGACAAATGAAATAATCCAAGAAAGATTACGTGGAATATTGATATGAGAATGGGCCAACGAGTAGTTAGTAGTTGATTTAGGAAGAGCCTTGTTATGGCTAGACAAGATGATACAGTCAAATCAACAGATCATGCGAGATAAACACAGTGAACCCCAACATAGTGAATTCAGTCTCGCAATTATGATATTGTAATCCTTGAGAAATATTAGATAGCAGTGGGGTAGTTAAAGGTACCATATGAGTATTACGAAAATAAAAGAGAGTGCCACTGGGAAGATAGTCAAAATATCAGTTAAGAAGAATCCGTACAAGCACAAGGGCGTGGAAATAAGTAACAATGGATAGTTATAGGTGGGGAAAAACATCAAAAATTCCGTCAAGTATACGATATGATAAGCTCGCAGCTTTACAAAAGTCAGAGGGTCCTCCTTGAGTACTTAAGTGAAAGACTAGCTGAGGAAATAAGGAAGAAGGTTTCAACCTAAGCATAGTAACTCGAAGAAGAAACGATCATGTAAAAACAGTCTCACAACAACATTGCATGCACCCCATAAGAAAGTGGCACCTATCGTGGTTAATGGTCGAGAAAAAAATAATCAAAAGGGTGATATTCAAGATCATATGGAATTCCAATATGTGTGGACACTAAGATAAGCCAAGTATTCATACAATAAGTGGCAGAACGAGCAGGAAAAGTAATTGCTTACATTTAAAGAAAGCTGAGAAGGAATGAAAGGAATTATTCGATCAATGATCCAGAGATAATTACATTATGAATGCACCTAAAGATTTCATAGTATTATCCGTGTAGCATATATGTTGACAATCATACAGCCGTAAAGGACTCTGGTATAAGTTAAAAGAAAGAATTGAGTTCAGGTCATAGACAAATGATTGAATTGTTAGAAGATTGTATCATGGATATTCCATAGCATCCATGAAGGGATAAAGTAATAACTAATACCATGAGCCGCAGATCAGAAGATAACTTAAGCCTGCAGAAAGGTTGATCAGAGGGAAGAGAAAAGTAAAGAGTTACATTGACTAAGTAAAGCAGGAGTCTGATTATTGGGCCCCAGAAAATTATAGAAATTGTGATTGGGAACATAATAAAATCACTCTTCATATTATAGGTACAAGACATAGTACAATAGTCATATTCTATAACGGCTCTATGATACAGCAGTTAGAAGAGTACCATCTTCATAAGAAGTCAGTATGAAGCATCCATCAGATTGTGTATACACCAGAGGTGCAAGTATTATAATAGAGCTTCAAGTTGTGGATGTGAAGTATACCTATGTGAAAGGGAGGTCATGAAAGAGATAAAAGATGTGATGTGAGATTTTAAGGTAAGTAAGGTAAAGGTGAACAATGTACGAGATACTCAGGTGCAGAAAGTTGTGAATAATCTATACTTCATATAGAAGGCTAGAAGCGCTGGGATTTAGTATCCAGGAATGATAGAAGAATCATCAGTGACATATCTTCCAACCTATGGTTTTTAAATATCGCTAGGTCCAGCTAAAAGAGTAAAGAAGAGTTTTAGACGATGTGATGTCTCGCTTGATGTTCCATAATAACATAAGGAAATCGATGGTGAAAACAAGTTGAAGGAAGGTTGAAAGTAGTATAAATAGATACGTATAGGTCGCAATCTAAAGTATAGTAAAGAGATAAGGTTTTATAACATGAGTAAGGATAAGAAAGGGTGAGTGAGAGGGTGACGAGAAATGGATAAGTCCTCAGGATTAAGCCCATGAAAACAAGAGAGCTAATGGTTTCTCTAAGTTAATAAAGTTCAGTATAGCCTGAACGAACTCAAAGGAGTCTAAGACTAATAGCGTTTAGGAGAGATATAATGCTGCCCTGGTAGTAGAATGAGGGTATAATTGCGATAAATAAAGGATGACGTTTGGGCCTTCGATTGAGTAATGATTTGATGAATTGTACATGATTAAAATACCCATGTAAGGAGAATCACATTGGGATGCTATGAAATACGATTATGGAAGTATAGTATCGTATCTCCCCCAGGTGGATCAGGAAAATCACTTCAAATGTTCCACGATGCAACGTGAGCCCTAGTGATTACATAAGAGATTTAAAGTTATCAGTGGTAGATTGTAGATCAATATTGAGGTGAATTAACAACGGATAGAGAAAAGTCACAAAGTATGAGATGAGATTATGCCGTCATTCTTAAGATGAGCAGTAATGAGGAAGCATTAAAGGACATAGATTTATACATATGGGATAACCAACGAACGTAACTTGGAGTTTGGTAGCAGACCTCAGTAACGATAAACCAAGGTAAGAGTTATGGTATAGTATGACCTACTTAGATACAGTTAAGTCATGCGGATAGATAACCGGGCCTATGAAATAAGATATAGCAATATTCGTAAGTTCGACAAAGTACCGAGCAAAGAACTTCAGTACACCTATAGATGTCCAGAGGGATATATTGTCAAGCTCTGTCTATGTTTACAAACAGAGGCATAGAGATTGGAAAAAAAAATTGAGGAAAAAGGAAAGAAGAGTCGCATAGGCGCACTTACAAGGTCAGAGTCGTACAGGCTGCATGATAGAAGGTAGCAACAATTACGAGATTGGAAGGATTCCGACAACAAGTCATGGTGTGAGGAAGAGGCCTAAAAGAGGAAATGCCCTGGCCTTTGGATTTATTCACAGAGCAGTTACCTAGATGGCAAGGAGAGTACTAAAGTATTCGAAAGACAAAAGTTATGAAAATAATAAGTGCATCAGTCAACATTCAAGGACGAATGCTCCAAAGGGGGGAATGATGTTACACCCTATGTTTTTGTACGTGAAAGTACGCCATAAGTGAATTCATGAAAGATCGAAAATGAGATGTTACATCCCGCATTTTCGTACATTAAAGTTTCGTCGTAAGTTAATTGACGTAAGCTCGGGAATGAGATTATTTTGAGATTATCAGTATTATGCTATTTCAAAACAAGTGAGGAGTAAATTCGTGAAGGTGAAAGGGTAAGCAAATCGAAGAAAATGAGTTTCGTCAAAGTTTGACATTTTGGGATAAAATACGGTCCGAGCTATAATACCGGGTATTTATGAACTAGTGCCATACAAGGTACCACATGACCATAATAGTAAGGTGTACAAAGTGTGTTAAAAGTGAGTAGTATTTTAAGTAATTTGAGATAATTTCGAATTATGTGGATAATTGGGTAATTATTGGTTAATGGGGGATTAACCATTTGATTAAGGAATTAAGTGGATAATTGTTGGATAAGGATTAACCCTTAACGTGGTAGCCAACAAAGTCACAAAATATGACTCTTAAATCATTCTTCAATGTGGAAAAAATTGTGAGATTATGTGGCATAGTCATACAAAGTGTGGGGCCCACACCAACTTATATAAAAGCCTCTCAAAACTACAAAATTGAGGCTTATGACTACATACAGTAACATATGGAACTCCAGATTTCATTATGAATCCTTTACAATGCTTATGGCAACGTAATTTGCTTCAAGAATTTCATACGAAGTTATACTGCGTAATAGACACGGGATTTGAAAATTCTAAGGGAGCACGGTATGTCATTTGTTCATTTTGTATAGAATGTCAGAGGCCTTGACGGCCCATTTGTATTCATGTTTAAATAAAGATGGTTCATTGATATAGTGCTTTCCCACTTATAGTTATACATTACGAGATGTGGCCATGTTGGCCCAGTTACCAATGATAGTACGATAAGAAAGATATGTTACGCTGGTACTCGGTTGAGTAAGGCACCGGGTGGCCATCACGGCCCATCGATTTGGGTCATGACACAACTAGTTCCACTGCTAGAATCCTGGACAAGGCATCTGCAACCTTGTTTTCCTGCCCCTTCTTGTATTCAATCTCAAAATCGAATTGCATCAGTTTGGTTACCCATTTAAGTTGTGCTAATGTGTGCAATTTTTCTTCTAAGAGAAACAATAAGGCTTTTTGATCAGTCTTGACCACAAAATGCCTGCCTACCAAAAACTGCCCCCACCTAGTCATAGCCATTACCAAAGCCAATAGTTCTTTATCATAAACGAACATAGTTTGGTGTTGAGGAGACAATACTTTGCTCAGGTAAGCAATAGGTTGTCCTTTTTTCATGATGACAACCCCTATTCCCACATAACATGCATCCGTTTCCACTGTGAAGGGAAGATTAAAATCAGGGAGTGCTAACACTGGAGCAGGGATCAAGGTAATTTTCAATGCTTGAAAGGCAGTAGATACAAGTGCAGTTCATTTGAAGCAATCCTTCTTCAACAAATCAGTTAAAGGTTTGCTAATTTGACCATAACTCCCGATGAACCTCCTGTAATAGCATGCTAAGCCTAAAATACCCCTAAGTTTCTTGATGGTTTTAGGCAAGGGTCATTGTTGTACAGTCTGTATCTTTTTTGGGTCAGTTGAGACTCCTTTGGCAGAAATAAAGTGGCCCAATTACTCTACACTGGATAAAACAAACTGGCATTTAGACCTCATTTCATAAAGGTGACGTTGTATCAACAACTGGAGAGTGATTCTCAAATGTCCAATGTGTTCCACCATACTTCTACTGAATATGAGTATATCATCAAATAATACCAAGATAAAATTCCTTAAGTGTTCTCTGAAGACATGATTCATAAGTCCCTGGAAACTTGAAGGTGCATTAGTTAAGCCAAAAGGCATAACTAAGTACTTATAGTGGTCTGAATGAGTCCGGAATGCAGTTTTGTGGATGTCATTGGGTGCCATCCTAATCTGGTGGTATCCTGATCTCAAGTCTATCTTGGAGTAAATATGTGATCCCCCTATTTCATCCAATAGCTCCTCAATAATGGGAATGGGGTATTTATCCTTGATGGTGATTTGGTTGAGAGTCCTGTAGTCCACACAAAGCCTCCAGCTACCATGCTTCTTGCTTACCAGCACCACTGGAGAAGCAAATGGGCTGCAACTATTCTATATCAACCCTTGAGGCTGTAACTCCTACACCATCTCTTCAATAACATTTTTCTGCATAGGTGAGTACTTGTAAGGCCTGCTATTGATTGGATTGGCTCCCTCTTTTAAGGGAATATGATGATCAAATTGTATCCTGAAAGGAGAAGTATTTGGGTTCTTGGAACACTTCCTCAAATTCCTGCAATACTTGTTAAATCTCTGCTGGTTCATCAAATTTCTCTACCTCTGTGTCATCTCTACACCTCGCTTAACACTAGGAGACACTTTAATCATGAAAAGTTGCACACTATCTACTGGGCAATTCTGTATAGCAGTAGAATACACCATCTGCATTTTTGGTATGATGCCCTTGAAAAAGAATGATTTACCCTCATATTCAAACTTCATGGTTAGCTTTTTGAAGTTGAAAAGGATATCTCCCAGATCACTCAACCACTTCACACCTAACACCATATCACAGGTGCCCAATGAAAGCAACAGAAAATCTGCCTTAAACACTATACTCTGTAGTAAACATTCCAGTTCTTGCACATTCCTGATATTGGCACTGAGTTGCCATCTGCCAGGCTTGCATCCAATAAGATACATGGATCCACTCTCCAGCACATCTTAGCTACTAGACCACTATCAAGAAAGTTGTGATTTGAGCCAATGCCATGAGCATATTCTGAGATCATCTTCGACAGTACCCCATGAGCCTTAGAGTTTTATACCCCTGGTCCCATGTATGGCATGAATGGATATTTCACGGGTTTCTGCTACTTCAACTACATTAAACAACTCCTCCTCCACCTCCTCAATGGGTGCAAATTCCTCTTCCTCTAACTCCAGTAAGTACAATTGTGCCTTTGCTTTACACACATGTCCAGACATGAATTTCTCATCGCATGCTTGAGTCAACCTTATTCTTTTGAACTTGTCATTAGTTAGTTATATTCCTGGGGTGGTAAATAGTTAGCAGGTGTAGTCATAGGTTTGGAGGTAGGAAAGAATGGTGTAAAAGTGTTTCTAGGTTGGGAATGCAATAGGGATTGTTTTATGGCTTTAAACTGTTTCAAATAGACTGATTCTTGCAATCGATCTAGGTGATACGCTTGGGGAAAGGAGTAAGGTTTCAATATTCTCACTGCATCTCCAAGTTCTGGTTTCAACCCCTCCAAAAATATACTAATTGCATAAGTAGGTTCTATATTGAGCCTAGACATAGCCCTGTCAAATGCCTCTTGAAACTCCACCACCCCACCTGTTTGTTTCAGTTTCACCAACTCACTCATAGGATCATCGAACTCCATCCCAAATCTATCAGAAAGTGCCCAGATGTACTCCTCCCAGCTTGGATATGGTAGTTGCATATGTGCCCTGCTCTTCATGTATGCCCTATGCCAGTGCAAAGCCAGGTCATCCAAATGCATGGATGTTACCCTCACCTTATTAAAATGAGGCACCTCATCCATAGAAAAATATTACTCTGCATGAATGAACCCTTTACCATCGAACCTTGGAAATCCAATCCTATACTCTTTCAAGAGAGAGTGTGGTCGCTGAGGGTTATGATAATTCAAATAGGGGGAATTAACTGGGGGTACGTTTGGTGTGGAAACAAGGTTTGGAAGTGCTTGGTTAGGAAATATAGGCGTGTGAGGAAGGTTGATCACTGAACAAGGAATTTGTGTGTGATTCTAGGAATTTGGAGTCTGGAACAGCGGAGGGTGAGTATTGGTTGTGGTAGGTAAATTTAGATTCTGTGATAAGAGGAGTGGAGCTCTGATAGGAATATACATACCAAGTGAGAATGGAATTTGGCTCGAGCTTGGGTTGTGGGAATTCGACAATTGCAACCCTAAGGATCGACTCAAATTAGGGTTTCCACCAAACGGCTGTAATGGGGTTTGAGTGTTGATACCTGGTAAACCCAAGGGTCCTTCCATCGGAGAGTACAATCCCTCCATTGTTACCCCAGCTGAGCTTGCTTCCTTACCCTCATTCGAGCTTTGACCAATCAAAATCGCCTCATTCAGCTCCCTAAATGCCTTTTCATTTGTTGATTCCAGCTGATTCTGTCGAACATTGAAGTTTCTTACCTCAATCGCCATGTGATCCAGTCGATTTAACACTTCCTTAATTTCTCCTGACATGGTAGATCTTCCACAAAGCCGGAAAGTGCTCTGATACCACTATTGTGAATTGTGAAATTCAGATAGTAAACAGAGAAATTAAACTAAAAAGAGAAGAAATTAACTAGAAACTGACTTTCTTTCGATAAAAATGGCCAAATGACCCTGAAGGACTACAAATACCCCCCCTTCTCACACGTGAAGAAGATTTGGGCTAAAGTGTAAAAATAAAGTAACTAATAAACTGGAATGTAATACTAAACTGAATTCTTAGAACTTCCTAACAAAAACTTAACTACTTTTATTCCTTACTACTCTTAAAGCTAAACGTACTACTTCCCGCAGCTGTGCAGTTAACTCTTCATTCTTCATTATCATAACATTTGTTGTCTGATGCAGACCCCTTCAATGAAGAGGCAACTGGTGATTGGTATATCAACAATGAACTATACATCATGTGCCGAAGGTGTCTGAAGGCTAAAAACTCAAGTTCTACAGTAAATACTTCTGCTTCAGTCACTTTCACTTGTATTTAGATGTGTGAAGACCTTATCATGTACTTACACATGATAGCTACAAATATTTTACTATTATGGTAAATGACAATAGTAAATGTACTTGGACACATCTCTTGTTCAGCAAGAGATGCTTTTCAAGTGATTAAAGCATTTGTCCTTTTGGTAGACAAATTCAATACCACTATCAAGACCATAAGATCTTATAATAGACTGGAGTTCACTAATGCAAAAACAAGTTTGTTTTTCGGGTCAAATGGAATTGTCCATCAAAGAACTTGTCCATACATAACACAACTAAATATATAGTGTGGTACAAAGAAACCAAAAGTACCTATTACAGACAACCAAAACACTTCTTTTCCCGTTCAAGCTATCATTAAGGTATTGGGGAGAATATATTCTTTGTTCTACCTATATTATAAACAGATTGCTTTCTAGCTCCCTAAAAAACTAAAGCCCATATGAACTCTTGTACAAAAAGAAAACCAAAATATTCCCACATGAGAAGCTTTGGTTGTTCGTGCTATCTCCACTGTACTTAAACTCCCAGGGGGATAAATTTGAGCCTAGAACAACACCATATATTTTTATTGCATATAATTTGAGAGGCAGGGGTATAAGGTTCTAAGTCTGTCCATAAAAAATACTTATTATAGGATATAGTGATGCATCTTCGGGGCATGATCCCCCCGATTCTCAGCCAGGCCGTACTTCATTTGGTGCCCTCCCAGCTCAGAGTGCAGCCCGAGCACCACCAAATAAGAGTTCTCCTATATATGAGTCTTCCAGTGGCCGTTCTGGTGCTAGGGGTTTCTACTAGTCCACGCCTCTAGCTCCAGGGAGTTTTTTCGCGTGTGGAGAGTTCGGGCACATATGGAGGCACTATCCCCGTCGTCTTAGTGGTTCTTTTCAGCAGAGGGGCCAACCCTCGACTTCAGCTCCAGTTACCTCGCCACCCGCCCAGGCAGCTAGGGGTGGTAGTCAGTCAGCCATAGGCCTCCCTTCAGGGGGAGGTTAGGCCCGCATGTATGCATTTCCAGCCAGGCCAGATGCTATTGCCTTAGATGGGTGATCGCAAGTATTGTCTCAGTCTGTTGCCGAGATGCTTTGGCTTTATTTAACCCTGGTTCTACATATTCCTATGTTTCTTCATATTTTGCCCATTTTCTGGATATGCCCCGTGAGTCTCTAGTCACCTCTGTTCATGTGTCACTTACGGTGGGCAATACTGTTATTGTGGACCATGTGTATCGGTCATGCATGATATCTATTGGGGGTCTGGAGACCCAAGTGGACCTACTGTTATTCAGCATGGTTGATTTTGATGTGATATTGGGCATGGATTAGTTGTCTCCGTGTCATGATGTTCTTGATTGTCACGCAGTTGAAAGTGAACGAGAGGGTGATTGCCTATGCGTCCAGGCAGTTGAAGGTGCACGAGAGGAATTATCCAGTGCACGATCTTGAGCTAGCAGCCATTGTTCATGCCTTGAAGATTTGGCGTCACTATTTGTATGGATTGCATTGTGAGATTTTCACTGATCACCGTAGTTTGCAGCATCTACTTAAGCAGAAGGATCTGAATTTGCGTCAGAGGAGGTGGTTGGAGCTTCTCAAAGATTATGACCTCACTATTTTATATCATCCGAGGAAGACCAATGTGGTGACCGATGCCCTGAGTCACAGAGCAGAGAGTTTGGTGAGTCTAGCCTACCTTCCAGTAGCAGAGCGACCATTAGCCCTTGATGTTCGGGCCTTGGTGGGTCAGTTGGTGAGATTGGATCTATCAGAGCCCCCGCGGGTATTGGCTTTGTGTAGCCTCCAGGTCTTCTCTTTATGATCAGATTAGAGCACGCCATTATGATGATCCACATTTTCTTGTTCTTTAGGACAGAGTCCGTCGCGGTGATGCCAGGGATGTGTTTATTGGTGATGATGGGGTCATGAGGATGCAGGGCCGAATTTGCATGCCCAATATTGATGGGCTTCAAGATTTGATTCTAGCTGAGGCCCATAGTTCATGGTACTCCATACATCCGGGTGCCGAAAGATGTATTAGGATTTGAGGCAACATTATTGGTGGAGGCGGATGAAGAAAGATATTATTGAGTTTGTGGCTCGGTGTCTCAATTGTTATCAAGTCAAGTATGAGCTCCAAAGACCAGGTGAATTGCTTCAGAGATTTGATATTCTGGAGTGGAAGTGGGAGTAGATCACCATGGACTTCGTAGTTGGACTCCCATGGACTTCGAGGAGGTTTGATGCTATATGGGTTATTGTGGATCGGCTGACCAAGTTCGCGCACTTCATTCATGTTGGTACTACTTATTCTTCGGAGTTGTTAGCTGAGATTTATATCAGGGAGATTGTCTGGTTGCATGGGGTTCCAGTTTTTATCATTTCCGACAGAGGTATTCAGTTCACATCTCAGTTTTGGAGAGCCGTACAGAGAGATTTGGGTACTCAGGTCGAGTTGAGCACATCATTTCATCCTCAGACCGATGGGCAGTCAGAGCGTACCATTCAGATTTTGGAGGATATGATGCGTGCTTGTGTGATTGACTTTGGTAGTTCATGGGACCAGTTTCTGCCACTAGCGGAGTTTGCATATAATAACAGCTATCAGTCGAGTATCTAGATGGCTCCGTATGAGTCTTTATATGGTATGAGGTGCAGATCTCCGATTGGGTGGTTTGAGCCGGGCGAGGCTAGGCTATTAGGCACAGACTTGGTTCAGGATGCGTTGGGTAAGGCAAAGTTGATTCAGGAGCGGCTTCGCACGACGCAGTCTAGGTAGGGGAGTTATGCGGACCGGAAGGTCCGAGATGTGTCTTTCGTGGTTGGGGATAAGGTGTTGCTGAAGGTGTCGCCCATGAAGGATGTTATGAGATTCGGGAAGAGGGGAAAGTTGAGTCCCAGGTTCATTGGGCAATTTGAGGTGCTTCAGAGGGTTGGGGAGGTAGCTTATAGGCTTGCTATGCCTCCCAGTCTACCGAGTACTCATCCGATGTTCCATGTTTCGATGCTCCGGAAGTATGTTGGTGACCTGTCTCATGTTTTGGACTTCAGCACGGTTCAACTCGAGGGACATATGAGGTAGATCCAGTGGCTATTTTGGGTTGACAGGTCAGAAAGCTGAGGTCTAAGGATATAGTTTCAGTGGAGGTTTAGTGGAGAGGGCAGCCGGTGGAGGATGCCACCTGGGAGACCGAGCAGGAGATGCGGGACATATATCCTCACTTATTCAAGACTCCAGGTAAGTTTCAAGACCTGTTCGAGGACGAATGTTAGTTTAAGAGGGGGAGGATGTAACGACCCGGCCGGTCGTTCCGTGAGATTTACCCCGTTTCTCCCATTTCTGCTTTATCATATATTGCTTAACCTGTTTATGTTGTGTTGGGTCATTTGGTTTGGGTTCGGAGTGGTCATGGTGAGAATTGAGGCATTTAGTCTCTTAAGTAGCCTAATAGTTGAGAAAGTCAACTGAGAGTTGAATTATTGGTGAATGACCTCGGAATGTGGATTTTATGGCTCTGACAAATTCGTTAGGTGATTTGGGACTTAGGAGTGTGTAAAGAATGATGTTTTGATGTTCGGTGTAGAATTAGGCTTGAATTGGCGAAAGTTAGTTTTTGGCAATTTCCGGTCGGCAGTGGAAAATTGGCTATCGGGGTCGGAATGGGATCCGGAAGTTGGACCAGGTCCGTAATGTCATTTTGGATATGTTTGCAAAACTTTCAGGTCAATCAGAGGTGTTTTGGTTGGTTTCGGCGTCGTTGGGGAAATTTGGAAGTTTCAAAGTTCATAGGTTTGAATTTGATGTAATTTTGGTGTTTTCATGTTGTTTTTGGTGTTTCGAAGGCTCGACTAAGTTTGAATAATGCTATGGGGTGTGTTGGTATGTTTGGTTGGGGCCCTGAGGGGCTCGGGATTGATTTCGGATCGTTGGCAGAGTTTTGAACTTGGGAAATTGAAGCAAATGGCTGCTGGTGTAAGTTTCTGGTGTTGGCCTCACCTGCGGATGGGTAGCCGCAGGTGCGAAGGACCATGCGCATGTGCGAAATGAGGCTAGGCATGAGGAGTCCGCAGGTGCGAAGGGTTGGCCGCACCTGCGAAGCCACAGGTGCGGGAATTGGTCTGTTAGTGGGTTTTCGCAGGTGTGCACCTGGGACCGCAGGTGCGGGTCCGCAGGTGTGATAAAAGGTCCGCAGGTGCAGATTTGTTGTGTAGAACAGTATCAAAGAAGTCTCCATGAAATTTAAGTCATTCTACCATTGTTGCATGCGGTTGGAGCTTAATTGAGGGCAATTTGAAGAGAGAATTCATGGGTCTTCAGTGGAGATAAGTTCCCGGATTACTAAAGTCGTTTCTATGATATTTTGTTCGGTTTAGGTTTGTAATTTGAAGGGTCAAAGTTGAAAAAGTTTGGAAAAATGGTAGGAGGATTTGGAAAATTCTTTTGGCGATTTGGGTAGGCAATTGTGGTCCGATTGTTGTGTTTTTGGTATGTGTAGAATCGTGGGAGGACGAGGTTTCTAGTGATGTAAATTTTATCGAATTCTGAGATGTGGGCCCGGGGCTCGGGTTTGGTTGAATTTCTAGATTTTTGTATAAATTGATAGTTTTCGATTGGGTTGTGTTTATTTAGTATATATTAATGATGTTAAACTGGTTTTGGTTAGATTCGGAGCAATTGTGAGACAATTTGAGAGGCAAGAGCATAGCA
Organism: Nicotiana knightiana; assembly: GCA_005239525.1. NCBI lineage: Eukaryota > Viridiplantae > Streptophyta > Magnoliopsida > Solanales > Solanaceae > Nicotiana > Nicotiana knightiana. The sequence goes on along the minus strand of ML387682.1, from coordinate 4,541 downwards.
GACTAGTATTGTGGCCCGGTAGAGGTAAGTAATGGTTATAAATCTTGTCCTGAGGGTATGAAACCCGGGACATCATATTTCTCACTGATTTTAGAAT